>VWYK01037003.1:44055-85829 GCA_013399775.1 Semnornis frantzii | reverse complement strand
TGCTAATAAAAAGCCACAGCCTCACATCTGTATCCCTCTCGGCAGCATCACACTGGAGTTTTAGGGGAGTGGAGGGAGGCTTGCGCACAGGCAGAGCCGTACAGAGCTGTCGTTAGGGCTATAAAGTGGTCGGAATCAGTAACCCATCCTTGCTGTGCCCAGGTGGCAGCACCTCCATGGCTTTCTTTCCGACTGGACTTACCTGCCAGAAGAGCCTGCTTCAGCTCGGCATCCCCCAGGACACTAGGAGTGGATCTATAGAGCATCTCACTGTCAAGACCTGGGGAACAGCAAGAAGAGAGGGATCAGTTCTGAGCCCCAAATCCTCCCTCCAACGTGCCTGACGGAATCAGGCAGGGACTCCAGGTTCCCCCATCCTGCCCACCTTGTGCAGGTACTGGGGTGTGTGGGGAGAGGTTTGGCTCTAGCAGTGCTCCTGGGGCATCCCGGCACAGAGCGAGGGCGTTCGCGGGCGTGTGTCACCAGGTACACCCTGTAGAGGGACACTGCGGCTGCCCATACCTTGTTTTTCCAGTGCCTCGATGAGCCTGGCCACGGTTGGCAGCGCCTGCTCGGGGAGGGTGGGGTGCTCAGCCAGATCTGCCTGCCCGGGGTGTCCTGTGATGAGAAGACAGGGAGATGGGCTTGGAAATTCCTGCCTGCAGGAATTCCAACTTCTTTCCTTGATTGCCCCAGGACAGGATCAAGCTGCTGCTTTGGCACAGCTGCAACCAACACTTCAGCTCATGCACATTGAATTTGGAGAACATCTCCCTTATTTTATCCTCTTTTTGCAGTAAGAGTCACCATCCGGGGCTCGGGAACTTGCTGAGATGTAAAAATCTGCTTGGGTACATGCCCTGCCCACAGGAAGCATCCCACCCTGAGTGCGGAGACCCTTCAGGCCAAAACCTGTTCCCCACCTCTCCTCCTACAGCATGGAGACTGTCTCCTCTCATCATCTGTAGTCCTTAGCAGCATCAGGCAGGAGCTGGGGTGCCATATCCATACCTGGCACAAACATAACTCCCTGAAGCTTTCAACCATTTGGATTCCCTGTTGTCTACAGCAGGGTTGAGCACAAGCCCAAGGAGCACTCAGTCACCCTCTTGGCCAGCACAAACTTCCAGCAGTCCTTGAGGAGCCCTTCAACCAAGCATGGGCCAGGCTTCTCATGGCATGAATCCTCAGTTGCTGCTGGCTCCTGCGGTTTATACCAAGGACATCTCACCAAAGACCCTGCCAGAGAGGAGCAGCCTCCCTGGCAGGGGTGAGAGCAGCTCTCCCTTGCCCAGGGCACACTCCATCCCTCCCTCCCTCCCTATGACCCTGGCTGACAAAGTTCTCCACCTCTGTGAGTTATACCTGACAGACACTCTGACAGCACTGGAATTTACCTTCCCCTGCAACTGCTGTCTCTTGTTAGCGGCCTTGTATCCTTCCAGTAAGGCAACAGGCAAGAGCAGCAGGCAGGCAGGAGACAGGGGCAGGGGGCATTTAGAGGCTGCCACTGACCACAGCACATCAGAGCTGCACATGGCTGCAGGGTTGCAGACAGCATCAGGAAAGGCTGACGTGCCAAGGGTTCATCTGCCTGTTTGATGTGGCAAGTGGATCTATTCTGCTGGAAATATGCTACAAAAAGATAATTATAGCAAATTAAATAAAGCCTGAGTGTGACCTTTCCCCATCAGGAAGGTGTGCTCCAGTTGGGTCAACTGCCTTGTTAAGCTCATTCTGCCTTTGGGTTTTGCTGCCTGGCAGAAGGCAGAGAGCTTATGTGTGAAGTCAACATAACAGCTTTAAGGAAAGAAGCAGAAAATCAGGGGCTGTGGACAGGGCCACACTGCCCCTGACCTTTTGCACAAACACAATCTATCCAGGCTCTCATCTTTGCCATGGTGATGTCCTGGTGTTCTCTGGAGAGCAGGGAAGGATGCAGGCACTCTGCTTGCAGGCATGACTGTGACCTGGGAGCCTGGCAAGAGGAGTCTCTCCACTGCTCAATGGAGCTGTGCAGCACTGGGTCAGAATGGCAAAGATTTTGTAGATTAAAGTCAAGTAGGTGGTTGGGAGCCCACAGAAAATGTCCCTGCCATATGGGTGGTTTTCTTATTTAGGGAAAAATGGGTTTTAGCCTCCAAGGCAATGGCTTGGTGAAAGGCAGCAATGGCAAAAAATAACCACCTGTCTCTCCTTCCTGGAAACATCAGGAATGGCCCCAAGCTCAGGTTGGAGCTTTAACTCATCCTGTCCCTGTGAAGTGCCAGGCTGGACCCCACCATCCTGATGCACAGCTCACCTCCAACCCCGAGTCAAGTGGAGGTGATGCTTTGCAGCAGTGATGCTTCCCAAGAGAACCAGGTAGGAATGAAACAGCCACCAAATTCCTGGGATGTCCCCTGGAGACTCAAATCCACTGCAGAATCATTGTTAGGATATTATTTAATTTACAAAAGACCATTCCACGCTGCAGAACCAGCCCTGGCTGCAGCACACAGCTGGGAAGTGCAGTGTCTCTCTCCTGTTTAGGGTTCCTCCAAGGGCTTCACTCTGCTTGGGGTCCCCAGCCAGCACTGAGGCTCACTGCTCAGGCACTGAGGGCACACGGGATGGGGTACTGCTGTTGCACAAAAAGAAGCACTTGGGACAGACAAAACAAATGTCCCTCAAAACCTCCATCTGGGAATGGGAACAGTACAGGAAGAATTTTCCAAAAGAAGGAGAGGAAAAAAAAAAAAGTCCCTTTTCTTCCAAGAGTAAGTTGGAGATTTATACTCTAAGGGGAATCCTGCCAGCTGGGAGGTTTGGGTTTAAACCCACATAAAACGGTACACGCTGCTCCACTGCTGCAGAAAGATGTAGTCATGGGACACCAATGTCTCCCTGCCAAGGCACCTGCACACTCTGGCATTGCCCCAGGAAAAGCATCCCATGGATGGGCACCCCATGGCACAGCAGGGGGGAGGCAGCACCCGACTTCCCCCTGGACAGTGGGGCTGGTCACAAGGCGATGCCCAGAGCATGTCCTGCAGATGGCAGCACCCTCCCCAGGCTACCCCCAGAACCTGGTTTTGGTGAGGTTTTCCCTATTAAAAAACAAACCAAACCCCCCCAAACCCAAACAACAACCCAAATAATCTAAGTTTTATGTCTTTTTAACTTGAGATCGTTGAGAGTGCATGCAGGGCTGAGGCTTCTGCATCAAGACCAGTGGGAGGTGTCCCTGCCTATGGCAGGGGGTTGGAACTAGATGATCCTTGAGGTCCCTTCCAACCTTAGCATTCTATGATTTTATGATTCTAAGACCTGACACATGGGCCAGGTCTCCAGCCATGCTGTTCTTATTGATAGGGATGTGTCTCCATCTGTAGCACATCACCACGTTCACAGGGGTCAGGGGACCCTAAGCATGTCTCAGCCCCTCAGAGAGGAGCTCATGCCACCCTCTGTGCGAGGCAGGCACAAGGCAACAGCGACAGGCAGGAGCAAGAAGATGGCTTTGTCGTTCTTCCTGGTGAGCTGGAGAGCCCTTGGGGTGTGTCTGACCCTAGATGCCCATATTACAGCACTGAGTTTGCTAGGGCTCTGCCTGCCAAATGGCATGGGGCAGAGGACTCCTCATGTGCTCGTGAGCTTCACTGGGAAAGGGGCTCAAATGCCTTGTCTGGCAGGACAAGCACCCCCCAAAAGTGGTCTCCTCCCTCCTGCAAAGGTAGCACATAGCTGCTGACTGATCCTCACCAGTGCTGCTGGGATTGCAGCTGCTTTGGTGCACTCAGATAATTGTCAGGGAGGAGCACCCATGCTTCAGAGAGGGGAGGCAGATAGGGATCCCAGAATCCTTCTAATGCTATTGGGTGGGATGGTGGTGGTGGCGGATGGTGTTGAGAGGAAAAAGTTGTCACGCACCAGCTGAGTCCTGCCATGATCAGCTCAGGGGCCAGGTAGTCACCGTTAAATCATGTTGGTAACAGGGCCTTGAACTATGTTTTGGAAGGAGATGGACTCCTCATCAGTGGGTATGCCCCTAAATCAAAGACCTCCAATACCTAGTCTAGGGAAACAGCTTCTCCAGTTGACACTGTGCCTTGGTGCCAACTGGGAGAAGAGGGTGCCTGAGGCTCCAGGCCAGCAGCCAGGCAGATTCTGGGCAGTCATAGCTATAGGCATTGCTGCTCTCCTCTCCCCAAGCCTTCATGGAACAGGCATTTCTCTTGCATCACATCCCAGAGAAGCAGAGAACCATGGTTTTCGCTGGGATCACCAGGTTGTGTTTGGCTGGAAGAGGGGTTTCTTACTTTGCTCTTTTTTGTTAGTTTGGGTACATTACAGATCTGCTGTGAAATCACTCCAGCCCCAATGCACTTGGTCACTGGTGAGAGCAGAACTGGCTGCACAAGCTCGGTAGATCCCATCACAGAAATGGCCAGAGGACCCCACGCCAGGAAAAGTTCCAGTGAATATCCCACCCAGCAGTGTGCTGCAGACCCCTGGGGATGGAGGAGCACCTAGGGACCAAACCTATTGCCTGCTGAGATTGTTCCCCCATCCCAGCTTGCACAAAGTGACAGTGAGGCCAGAAGCTGGCCATGGGCCAGTTCTCACCCGGGCACTGAGAGCAGCTGGAATCAGGTGCCGCAGTGGTGGTGAGAAGTGCAGTTGTAAAAAAAAGGTCCCCAGGGACCATCATGGGGCTTTCTGCTCCTCCCTGTAGAACCAAAGAGCTCCTGCATCTTATTCTGTGCTCTCATGGATGCTGACCCCCTTGGACAGCCCATGCTGGCACAGCATCCAGCCTGGGATACAGACAAGGAGCAATCCCTGCAGTGTATTTGCTGGAGAAAGTCAGAGGGGAGCAATACCCTGGATGCCCCCTGCCCCTTCTGCAGCTGCCTTGATGCACCAGGGCAGATAATTCCTGGGGCAGCTCCTCCTTCGGGGGACAGATGCCCAGAGTAGATCTCCACCAAGCCACCCCGAATGCGAGCATCCACCTGGGCTCCACACCACCCTCGCCATCTTGTGGGGGACACCCACCCATGGGCTACCACATTCTGGCTGCCCCAGCACTCACCCCAGGGTGTGGGAGTTCCGGCGGGTGGAGGGGGCAAGGGCCGCGGCCTGGCCTTGGCGGCAGTGGTGACAACGCGCGCTGGACCCAGGTACTCCACGTAGGTGCCGGGGAAGTCGCCGCGCTCCTTGGTGCGCTCGTTGAAGCCATGGAGCCAACCCTGGGGGCTGCGCTCGTCCCCGTCCTTGTAGTCGGGGCTGCTGAGCAGCCCGGCCCTGCTGACCGTCAGCACATCCCCAGGGCAGAGTGCCAGGTCCTCTTCCCGGTCCTTCTTGTACTCGTAGAGAGCACGGTACTGCAGCCCATCTGAGGAGGCCATGGTGATGGCGCGGTGTGGATCACGCTGCCCAAATCCAGACAGGCATCGGGGGCTCGGGGTGCCAGCACAGGGCAGGCGTGCCCAGGCTGGGGCGATGCTGTGGGGATGGGAGTGCTCCCTTCCCTGCGAAAGCAGAATAGCAATCTCAGGGTTGGAAAATCTTCACGTTGGAGAACAGCTCCTGATGCCTCCAGCCCCAAAATTGCTGCTGAGCCACGCCGGTGCCCAAGGCTGGTCAGGGTTGGCTCAGGTGTGAGTAGGGAGACTTTTCTCTGAAGGGGCAAAGGGAGGGGAGCAAATGAGGCTACTTGGGGCGCTGGATACAAACGTGTCGTCCTCTTCTCAGCCTGGTCTCAAACCGCATGGTGCTGGGGACCTCCCTCTCTCTGCTAGAGAGAAAGGCAGTGTGTTAGCGACCAAACTGCTCCCTCAACCCCTGCCTCACCATCTCATCCTCTCATCCCACCACCCCAAAACTGGGGAGTGCTCAGTGACTCGATCAGCTCCTGCTTCCTGGGAAGCTCCTGCCAGCTGGGCTTGGCCGCTGTCCGCAAGGAAAGTACCAGCAAGACTCTGGAAAGTAGGGCAAGAGATCACGCCATGGGCTTTTAAAATAGACATATGTGCTGAGAAACCTCCTGCCACATGCAGCTCCCCTCCAGCAGCTCTAGCCTGGCATTGCTGCACAGAGCTGATGGATGAAGATGTAGAATTTTCGTGGTGGTTTTTATTTTTTTAATGTATTTTCTCTCTCTCTCTCTCTCTCTCNTTGTCGGGGGGAAATGGCTTTGCTACTGCTGACCCACTGTCCCCCAGCTTTCCGCAGGACCCCGTGGAAGAGGGATGGAGGAATGGATGGAGGGACGGTTGGAGGGACAGATGGAGGGATGATAGCAGCAGCCGCGGGGCCGTCCGTCGGTCCATCCATCCACCCGGCTCCCAAACCCCTCCCGCTGCCCATTCCAGCCTTACCGGGCTCGGCGGTTCCCCTGGCGGGAACGGAGAACGGGAGCGGAGCGGAGCCGGTCCGGCCCCGCCGAGCCGCGCTCCGCCGGTGATGTCAGCGTCCCTCCTCNNTGGGGAAGAGATGGGGGGGAATTGTAGGAGTAAGTGGATGATTTCATCCCCAGATGCAGCATCTCTGCTCCCAATTGCCGCCTCTGTGGATCGGTAAGCCAATCCATCCTTAGCGATGCTAAAGGACAGGGAAGGACCAGCACCCCATGGACACTCTCCCCCTCTTACCAATCAGTTCTCCCTGCCCCAGCGCCCAGCCCAGTCACCTACAGAGGTTAGAAAACGGACAGGACAGGCAGGAGCTGCCATGAAGAATCCCAGCTCAGGGATGTTCCTCACTCTGCTGTGGAGCATTTTCACGGAAACATTCCCCAGGCCCGGGGTAAGGGCTGGGCATCCCCTGAAACAGTGCAGGGCGATACTGAGCCAGCTTCTGCATGCAACAAAGGCTCCTGAAAAAGTAACACAGTTAAAATACAGTGGGGTAAAACTTAGAAGGGGTTGCTAGGACCCATGTGGAAGGGGCCACGGCAGGGACATATGCATTGCCAGCTTGTGGCAACGCCAATGCCATTGCATGCGACAACAGCACCAGTTCTCAGGTGGCTTCCAGCTGGGAGACACCCACACTGGGGGTGCCTCACCCCTGAGGTGGTTCCTGTCTCAGTGAGTCTCAGCAGAGCTACACTGGGGCATGGATCAGCTGTCTCAGTATTTGATTGTTGCTGAGGCACCAAGCAGTTGATGTTTTTTTCCCGGAGGTGAAGAGGCTTGGGGTTCTTTTAAAATCATTGCTTCTTGTGCTGACTTTTCTGTGCTGGCAGCTGCTCCTTGACTTTGCTGCAAGTTGGCCATCCTAAAAATAGATGGTACCTAAAACAAAAGCTCTGGTAAAATGCATGCTGGCTAAATCTGGGCTACTGTTGGAGCAGTGCAGGGGTGGCACAAGGTCCAAAGAGACATCCCAGATGCTGGGGAAGGGCTCGGAAAACTAAAGAAACTGAGGCACAGAGGCCATCAGAGCAACCCAGGAGATGTATGGCCCTTGTCACCCACAGCTTCAGCAAATATGCCCTCCCTTTCCCTGAAGTGCATGGCCTTATCATGCAAGGCACCAGCATCCTGAGGGATTTCACCCCTGCTGTATTTCCCCGGCCAGCACACAGCCCCCACTCCCCAGCCCAGATCCAGCCCAGCTGCTGGCTTTCAGATTTTTCTCTCCCTCATCCCATTTCTGCTGGAACTGTGCTGCTTCTGCAGCTGCCACGACGGGGTCAGGATTCACTGCAAACAGCCAGACACTGTCCTTCCCCAGGTTTTGCTTCCCTGCTTGGGGCTGCCCCAGTTGTGTCCCCTGTGACCCACTGTGGGCAAAGAGGTTTTGCTGAGTGCCTAAAGCCCTGCTTAGACTCCTCAGCCTGTTCCATGGAGGCTCTGGGCACAGTAGCAGAGTGTTTAGAGGCTGCCGGGGGAAAAATGAGGTGTTTACCTCCTGGGAGAGGATTAGAGATTGGGAAGTTGGCAGGTACATCACCATCTGATATTACCATGCATCCTGTCCTAGGATAATCCTACCTAGAGGCCAGGAGTGAGCACAGGGGCAGGGGAACACTCTGGTATGATATCCAGCATCTCCACTTTCCAGGCTGACGAGTAGGATCCCATCTTATAGGTAGCAGACATCTTCCCCTTCTGAGGTACCTCATGGTCCCAAACCCCAAACATATAATCTCCTGCTAGAGCCTCTTGTCCCCCATCCTCCCTCACCAGACTGGCTGAGCATCACCTCAGCCCTCCCCAGCCTGGCCAGCTCCTGTTCCAGGGCCCCTGCTCAGTGTTTGCCTCCAGACATCAGCTCTCAGAGCGCCTGTTCCTAAAAGATGCTTCAGGCCTATTTCTTGAGCAAGCAGAGGAGCTGCCTGTCAGGCCCTGATTAGCTACAGATCCTTCCTCATTTGCTTAATGAGCAGCACTCATTGCAACGAGAGCTCTGACTTTGCTTTTCTGTGTGGTGTGCAGGACAATGCATCCTTGAACCTCGCACCCCATTTTCTCCTTCAAGCCTCCCTTTGCTTGTCATTTGTACAGCCCAGGATAGGGCTATAGAGAGGGAGAGCAACAACGCCTCCTTGATGGGGTCCCCAGTGGCTGCCGTCACCTCTCCTCTCCTGTCTGGAAGGGCAACACTTGGTAGGAGATTCTCCAGGGGTTGCTTGGAAGGCACTCACCTCAGGTGCTTATCCAGGTCTTCCCAAAGTGACAGGGGCAGCACCACTGCTCTCTGCTTTGCTTTGGTGGCTGCTCAGCACCATCCTGCCCAGCCCTGAGATGTGCTGGCTGTGCTTGCCCCATGTTTCCTGGCAGCAGCCGGGGTAAGTTATCCACACATCTGTGAATAAATAGAGCATAAACAGTTGTTAACATGCCCGGCTGGAGTAAGTGAGGCTGTGAAACCAGGCTCAGCCCTTCCCAGCTGGAGAAATCAGACAGAAACCATATCTGATTTCCACTGACATTTCAGAGTTGGCTCTTTTGGTTTCATCTCTGTTTCCCTGCTTTGGAGGGGGCCACACTTTGCTTTCTCTTCTCTTTAGGAACAGGAAAACTCCCTCTCTTGCTTTTCTCCCTGTGTGCCAAGGAGTGAGATATGGTCTCTGAGTTTTGTTTTAGGAACAGCCAAATGCTTCTCCTCCTCCTCTACTCTGCCTTGTTGAGGCTGGACCTGGAGTACTGTGTCCAGCTCTGGGCTCCCCAGTAGAATCATAGAGATTAAAACAGCAGCAGCCTTTTCAGTCTCTTTTGGCTCATTCTGTTTTCAAGGGCTCTGGTCACTTTTCCCACCTCCTGACACACCAAGACTGGGAACAACATTGCAGCTGTGTAGAGAGGAAGGATGCCTTGATGGCATCTGATGGCTTATGCCTGCTGATACACTCCAGGATAGAACCATAGAATCATAGAATCAACCAGGTTGGAAGAGCCCTCCAGGATTATCCAGTCCAACCTATCACCCAGCCCCATCCAGTCAACTGGACCACGGCACTCGGTGTCTCATCCAGTCTTGTCTTGAGCACCTCCAGGGACAGTGACTCCAGCACTTCCCTGGGCAGCCCATTCCAATGCCAATCACTCTCTCTGTCAAGAACTTCCTCCTACCATCCAGCCTATACCTCTCCTGGCACAACTTGAGGCTGTGTCCCCTCGTTCTGTTGCTGGTTGCCTGGGAGAAGAGATCAAACCCACCTGGCTACAACCTTCCTTCAAGTAGTTGTAGACAGCAGTAAGGTCACCCCTAAGCTTCCTCTTCTCCAGGCTAAACAACCCCAGCTCCATCAGCCTCTCCTCATAGGGGGCCAGTACAAGAGGGACAAGAGACTACTTAGAGGGAGTCCAATGAAGTGCCACAAAATTGGTGGGGGAACTGAAACACCTCTCTTATGAGGAGAGGCTGAGGGACATGGGGCTCTTCAGCACAGGAAAGAGGATCTTATCAAAGCATATAAATATCTAGGGTGGAGCTCATGAGGATGGGGCTAGGCTCTTCTCAGTGGCACCCAGTGATAGGACAAGTGACAACAAACTGGAACACAGGGAAGTTCCACCTCAGTGTCAGGAAAATCTTGTTTACTTGGAGGTTGATGGAACACTGGCCCAGGCTGCCCAGAGAGGTTGTGGAGTCTTCTTCTCTGTAGACTTTCAATACTCACCTATGCAACCTGATCTAGGTGTACCTGCATTAGCAGGGGGGTTGGACTAGATGATCTCCAGAGGTCACTTCAAACCCCTATCATTCTGTGATTTTCTAAAACAACCCCCCCAGCATGGTGATCATAGATAGCTTGGACCTGATTGCTCCAACAGCCACCCTCTGCCAGTGCTGCCAATCCACCTGGGTGGGCTGGGGTACTCTTGACTCTGGGAGGGAGATGCTGGAGGAAAACCAAGGAACAAAAGGGAAAGCTCAGAGCATGGCCCGGGGCTTTTGCTGGGGCTGTTTCCTGCACCACTGCAGAGCTGAAGCTTCATAGTACAGCAGGTATCAGGAGCTACCAAAGCAGGTGTCAGTAGAGAGACTGTTGTGTCACGCAGGGCGTCCTGGCATGGCACTGGGTACAATGTCCCATTAACACCATCTCTCTGGGCACCGAGCACTGAGATGGGGCAGGTCCCACACCCCAACCCATAGAAGATGAAAGCTCTATCAGTGGATGGCCCTGGTCACCCTCGCTGGTGAAACAGCTACAAAAGCTTCACAGCCCTGCTTGTGCCTGCAGCAGCCCCCAGAGCATCAGCACTCAGGCATGGAGCTGTCCTGATGTGACCCTGCGGCGCAGCTCTCTGTATCCCCGAGCCCACTCGGCACTGCTCTACAGCAGCTGGCACTTCGGCGTGGCCCTTGTTAATTAATTCGAGAGGGATTTGCCGGCCTGGACAGATGTGTGAAACAAAATGTTATCTGGAAGGAGGTGGGCAGGTGGCCAGTAGCAGGACGGGCATGGAGGGGGTTGGTGTGGGGGTAAGATACATGGGAAGATGCCCAGTCCGATGCATGGGAACAGAGATGACATCAAGCCCCTCTTTAATGTTCCTATTAACACACAGCTAGAAACAGCATTGTGGTTAAAATCAGCTACCTAAAGCACAGGCCTGGATCCTTACCCTGAGGGACTCACATCCAGGGGAGGCACTGCTGGAGCATGCTTGCAGCCCCAGTTTATCAGCCCCACATTTACACCCTAGGCCCTGCATGGCACAGATCGTGACACCAGATGGGGCGGCTCTGTGTTTTTGGACTCAAGTTGTGGGTTTGCATTTAGCCACAGGAATGGGGAGGATTTCCCCCAGAGTGGGAACTGCAGCCATGGTGAAATCTGTGGTCCCACTGCCTGGTCCCTCCTAGGGTGGGGCCATGTGTAGTCTCCCCATTTTCCAGACGGAACTCTCTGAGTCCTTTTTAAGATGAGTACTGAAATATTTCATTTTTGAGATGTCTTTAGCCTCCTGTAGCATTTTGTTTCTCCCCCAGGAGATGGCAAGCTATGAATTCAGCACAAATTTGCAACATTCACTAACTTCTGTCTGCAAATCTGAAGCCAGGTTCATCCCTGGCACACTGCAGTGTGTCCATCCATCCACCACTCTCCAGCTGACTGGAAGATGGACAGACAGTTGGACAGATGCTATCAGTCACAAATGCGCAAGTCCTTTGCAAGGAGACCACTTGGCTGGGGCTACCCTGCAATCCTGTCAACCCAGGCTGGTTATTAACCCCAAGAGGAAAAACAGAGGCATGGTGGGGATGCCCCCTGTGCCCAGCTGAGTCTCTGTGGATAGCATTAAGTCATGCAAGCCCAGCTCAGCACCCACCTGACCTCTCCACTGCTAGATTGCTCAGGCTCATCAGTATTTTCTAATTCATGTAGGGGCTGAGCTGGTGGGAGAGCTGCCAGAGTGCCCCATGACCTGCTTGGTGTGAGGTAGCAGTTTAGGTACCCCCTTGTTATTCCTCAACACTTTTTAGCTTTGCAGGTTAATTTTACTGTAGAGACAAATGGGTGGCTGCTCTGAAATGCCTCCTCAGAGTACCCAGCAGTGTGCTCTGCTAGAGTCCCGAGTAGGAGGGTCCTAAATCAGGGGAAGCCATGCCTGTGGATACCAAGCCTAGGGTCATCAGCAAGTGGAAATTCAGCACTTGAACCCACAAAATGCAAACATGAGCTGTAAGAGGCATGAGGCTGGGGGGTGAGCTTGCAGCTTTTCCTTGAAGAAAAGCCCAGAGAGGGGTGCTTATTGAAGCCACTATGCCCAAATCCTGACACCAGACATGTTCCTGACTCCTGGGCTCTCTCAGGTACAGGTCAGCAGCTGGTCTGGGGACAGAGGACCTCAGGGGTGACCACTTACGGCCACTTTCCTGCTTTCAGCCTCCCAGGGCCAAGTCACTGGAGTGGAGCTGTGCTATCCACACCCCAGTGAGAGGCATCTGAGGAAGGGGATGTTCAGACCCCAGCCACAATACTTGTGGGGATGGGGACAGTGAGAAGATGGCAGGGCACTGCCAGTTGGGAGGGACATGGGAATGTCACTGGGCTTGTCCTGTGTGGTCAGGCCAGGCCTTCCTGGAGAACTGGAAAATCCAGCCCTGGCTTCTTAATGGGGTTCAGATGGGCAGTGTTGGGGAGTGGCCAAACCCCAGGCCCTGGGGAGGTGAGTGGAGTTTGTCCTTTGGTTTTCCCTTTGGCTGGGAATGGTCTGGAACAACAGCAAGTGTTTAAGGATTTGACAATATTCATTTTCAGGGTAGGAGAATTGCATGCAGTGAATGGGGTCACATTGGGATGGGGTAAGTTTAGGGAGAGAGGCAATATGATGGAGGTCTTAATTTGCATTTAGGGATCATCTGTCCCCTTTCAGGAGAGGGAGTGGCTTCATGGCAGCAGTGGATGAGCAGCTGCTTTTGGGGAAAGGCTGAGGCTGCAGCATGCAAGAGGGAAAGGGTCATAGAATCATAGAATGGTTTAAGTTGGAAGAGACCTCAAAGATCATCCAATTCCACCCCCCTGCCATAGGCAGGGACACCTCCCACTAGAACAGGTCACTCAAGGTCTCATCCAGCCTGGCATTGAACACCTTCAGGGAGGGAGCAGCCACAACCTCCCTGGGCAACCTGTGTCAGTGTCTCACCACCCTCACTGCAAACAACTTCCTCCTAACATCCAGTCTGAATCTCCCCTCTGCCAGTTTAAACCCATTGCCCCTTGTCCTGTCATTGCAAGACCTTGTAAATAGTCCCTCCCCAGCCTTCCTGTAGGCCCCCTTCAGATACTGGAAGGCTACTATAAGATCTATTCAAAGCCTCCTCTTCTCCAGGCTGAAGAGGCCCAAGTCTTCAGCACAGCTTGCATTAATACCCGGGGTGCCTGGAAAGGTGGAAGGCTTCCCCTGAATACCACTGGGCTTTGGCCAGAGCTCAGTGGGTCTGACTTCATCCTGCTGTAATGTATCATTAGGGGCAGGCAGGGAATTTGCTGGGGTATTTTGGGGTATCTGGGCATGGGGTGGAGTGTGCGGAGTGCCCAGAGCCTGAATTCACTGCCTGCTCTTGCAGGAAGATGGCTCCCTGGCTTCCTGCATTGCTCCTTGGTTTGATGACAATCTGAAGGTACACAGTGTGGATGCCGAGGAGGGGACTGACAAGAGCCCCTGCTACAAAGGTATGCTTGAAGGGAAAGGATCATCCCTATAGTCAGGCTGGGGGACACAGCATCCCCGTGGGCTATCTGGCTGCCTGTTGCAGCCCTCCCTCCATGGGAAACCAGCCCTGTTTCAAGTCTCTTTCCAAAGAAAATCACTTTTGGCAGCCCTCAGGCAGTGGCAGGTCTCTGCTGACCTTTCCAGCGCCGGCATCTGTTACTGCTGTCACTGTCCTCTTCTGCCATCACCCTGCCAGTCTCCTGCCTGTCTTCCTGCACAACAGTTAGGGACAGCCTGTGGAGCTTTGGTTTTTCCTCTGCAAACAGTCTCACACAGCTGTTCCCCTGTGCCCACCTCTGCCTGCTTCTATTTTATAGCATCATAAAGTGCTTTGGGTTGGAAAGGACATTTACAAGTCATCTAGTCCAGTCTCCCTGCAGCGAGCATTAGATTAGGTTGCTCAGAGCCCTATTCAGGCTCAACCTGGTCTCGAATGTTTTCAGGGATGGAGCATCCACCTCTCTGAGCAACCCGTTCTGGTTTTGTTCCGGGAAGTTGTAGATTTGGATTTTGGAGACGTTCCTGTGTGAGCAGCAGTGCACCCACAGCATCAGCCTGTAAAGACAAGATGACTCAACCATGGTTGAGTGTGGGTGGCAGAGAGAACTTGAGAACCGTGGGGCTGTCCATGGCCTGAACATTCCAAGTGGAGTGCCCAACACGGCTGCTCAGTGCCTGAGAAGGGTGGGGGAGTGGTACCCCCACCATGGCTGCAGCATCTGCCATGGGTGTAAAGCCCCTTGGGAACTTACATATTTTGTTGCCTCTCCAAGTTCCTATCCTGGTGGTCCCAGCGTCGTGCTTCGCGGGGTTGTGTCAGGTGAGGACACAGGCAGGGGCATGGATGTGGTTGCGAGCTCACAGCGGCAGCGGGACGGGGACATCACATCCCGCACCCCACGCCAAGAGGCCGCCGCGACGGGCGCGGGCAGCAGCCGCCCGGGTTCCGCAGCTGACCCGGGGCGAGTAGCACTGGCGGCAGAGGGCAGCAAGCCACCAGGTAGACCGGGACATGTGTGGCTTCGCCAAGCCCTGGGGCTGGCCGCCGTGGGGGCCGGGCCGGACGGGGTCCAACGGCGGGGGCGGCTCCCACACCTCGGCTGCTTAAAAGGCGGCGCCGGCGGCAGGGCGAGTGTGAAAGTGTGGCTGGGGTGGAGTTCTTGGACCTGCTCTCCGCTCAGGTGGGCTGGGCTGGGTTGTGTTGGGTTGGGTTCGGTTCGGTTCGGTTCGGTGCTGTGCTGTGCTGTGCTGTGCTGTGCTTCGGGAGTGGACCCCAGTGGGAGCCCCCAGGTGCCCTGAGTTCGGGCTGAGCCCTTATCACAGGAGGGCAGCGGCTGTGCCACGGTGGGGCCGCCCGGCTGATAATCTCTCTCCTCTCCCCAGGTGCAAAGATGGGGTGCTTCACTTTTATCAAGGTCATGATGATACTCTTCAACCTGGCCATATTCGTAAGTGCACCCTAGCTGCTGTCTCTGATCGGAGGGGGGTGGGGTGCTGAGCCTAGCACCCACTCCTAGCTGCCCAGGGAAACTGGGCTGAGGGGTTGGGATCTGCTGAAGCAGCTACTCGGGAGTGCCCTAAGCCAGACACTTCTGCTCCTCCATGTCTCTTCTTGTGAGACATGCAGAGGGTTGCGCTGGGTGTTGGTGGGACTCCAGTGGGATGTGAGATCTGAGGTGTTAAGGACTTAACCTTGCAGAGGTCTCCAGCTCTGGCCAAACAAAGCCCACGGGGCTGTGCCGGGCTCTGAGAATGGTGGCTGTTGCATCAGCCACCCACATCCTTCACTGTGGTGATGGTTTGAAGAAGGAGCAGGAGGGTTTGCTGGGTTCCTGCCTGGTGGCCTCTGTCTCTGGAAGAGAGCTGTCCTTGTGAGTGACAGTTACCTTTGGTGTTAGAGTCTTGGATGCTGAGGGTCTCTACCATGCACACAGCCTTTACTTCCATCTAGAGCAACGAGTAGTGGAGCTCTTGAGAACTATCTGGGCTCTGCAGAGCAGTGGAATCAGTAGGAAGGGCATGTGGTGGGATATAGCCTTGGAAAGGGGAGCTGTAGAGCTTGCCCTGCTGAAGCACTCCCTCCTGAAACAGCACCTTAAAGCTGAGACTTTAGACTGGTGGGGAGGACTTTGTGGGTGGAGGGCCGGAATGTGTGAGTGTCTGGTGCCAGGGGCTGCTCAGCTACGTGAGCAGGCATTTTTCCTGGCTGGAGGGACTCCAGGTGGCAGCCAGCATCTAAGCTGGCTGCATGCTGCTCCTCTTGGATCAGGAGGCTGGCCTGTGGTGTGCTGGCTTGGTTGCCCTGCATGAGGACTGCTGCTGTCACTGAAACCCTTTGGGATGGGGAAGGGGGTAGATGTGATGCCACAGATGCGCTTTTGGGGTAGCGACTCATCTGGCCATCCCAAGCCTGTAGTGGTAAAGCCCCAAGTCGCCCTCAGTGGCCACAGTGTTTTGCTGTGGTACAGCAAGAACTCTGAGAGGTGAGAAATACACATGCCAGGACCTTCCCCAAGTCCCAGATCTCTGTCTACCTGGGAGCTAACATTGTCTTTCTCCTCACAGCTCAGTGGTGGGACCCTCCTTGGAGTTGGCATCTGGGTCACAACAGATAAAGATTCTTTCCTGGATGTATTTGGGGAGCTCTCCTCTACCGTCATGCAGGTTGTGAATGTGGGCTACTTCCTCATTGTCATTGGTGCCATTCTGCTTGTGATTGGCTTCCTTGGGTGCTGTGGTGCCCAGAAGGAGAGCAAGTGTCTTCTGATGATGGTATGGACCTGACTTATTTCCTTATTGAGCCTCATTTGAACTGGGTGCCTGGTGGGGGGGATCTGAGGAACAGACTTCTCTGTGGAGATGTGGTTCTTGGATGTTCCCATGTGGCAGAAGGCTGGGTGAGCCTCCAGGCAGTGCTGGAGGAAAAGTCTGCTCTGGGCAAGAGTGGAAGGAAGCAGAAGCTGGTGCTGAGCAAAGGTCTCTCTTGGAGCATGTCCAGAGGGATCAGCTCCATGCAGATGGAGGGTTAGAGAACCCCAAAGTAGTTCTCCTTCTGCCTTGGAGCAGAGCACCATGGGTGCTGTGGCCCTTGGTGAGTGGATGGGTTCCTGGGGGTTCTGTGGACTTTGGTTTTTGCTTTGACCCCTGCCCCCTTGCTTTATCCTAGTTCTTCTCAGTGGTGCTGATCATCTTCATAGCTGAAGTTGCTGCTGCTGTGGTGGCTCTGGTCTACACTGGTCTTGTAAGTAGCATATCTGAGTCTTTGACTGGGCTGATTTGGGACCTGTCCTATCCCTTGGGTAAACAGGAGATAGAGGCTGGAAGTTTTGCCCATATATGGGGAAGCTGAGAGGTGGGCACTGCTAAAGGAGGAACAGATGCCAGTTCCTGGTACTACCAGCTGTGTGGACAGGCTGGGGTGAGGGTGGTGGAACAGGGATTCCCATTGTCCTAAAGAGGTGAGGGTTATGGTACAAGTTTTGCCGACTTCTTTCTTTTGAACCCCTTAGTCCAGTACTAACCTAGGCTTGATGCCTCTCTGCCTCTGACAGTAGGAGCTACCTGGGAGAGGAGGCCCTTAATGCTTTATGCAAGCCCTTATTAGGCACCTGAGAAACCACCCAGGGTGAAAGATCACTGCCTCATTAGTCACTGGAGGAGTCAACCACAGGGCAAATGTCATTCCTGGCTCCCTCATTTACGCTGCTTATCAGATGACTCACTGTTCAGAAGCAGCCTTGGTGCTATAAAGTGCTGGTTAGGACAGAAGGGGCCAAACTGTCTTCAGGCCAAAGGGACGTGATGTAAATGTGATGCGTTCCCATCCATGCTGGGTCTGATTTGTTCTCCCTCCATGGACTGAGACCAGTACAGGGGCTTTTGGCTCCATGGACCTTTTCTGACAATGTTTCTCTGCCTCTTCTTCCAGGCAGAGACGCTGCTGTCAGCTGTGTTGACCCCTGTCCTCAAAGAGAAGTATGGGGTGGATGAGACTTTCACAAAAATATGGAATGCCACCATGGAGAAGGTGTGCTGAGTCCTGGGACTCTCATCAGTGGGTCAGAATGCTCCCAGCACAGGCTTGGTGATGCACACCTGGGTGGCTGGAGTGGAAGCTGTACATGCTGGAGTATGGTGCAAAATCCTAGTCCCAAGGACACTGAACTACCCTCAGAGCTGGGCTGAGCTGGGCAATCCCCTCCATGGGACAGCAGGGTCCAGACCATGTCTGATTCAGGATGGAGACATGCAGGGTGTTCTCCTCATCCCTTCCTCTTTCTCCTTCTTAGATCGATTGCTGTGGGCTGAATAACTACACGGACTTCAACAATAGCATCTGGCACGATCAAAACAAAGCCTACCCGGAGCCCTGCTGCAGGAACGTGCAGCCCTGCAACGCCGCGCTGGCTGCACAAAGCAACGTCTCGGTATGGGCCTGCCACTGCCTTGTGCCTTCTGCCTTTGCCTGGTTTGGGGTGGGCCTCTGCACGGGGAGGGACACCTGCCCTACAGCGCCAGCCTCAGATCTGGACATGGCTTTAAGTCCTGGGGGATGCTGGGGTGGCCTTGGCTCATTCCTGGTGGACACAAGCAAAGCCATTGCTCTGGTCTTATGGGAAGCTCTGTGTCAGAGTGGTGTGCCTGAAGCTGAACATGAACCTAGGCACCACTCTACCCTTTTGGGTAATTTGCCTGCCTCTTTTCCCCCTCCCCCTGCAACACTCTGCTTTGGCCTGGAAAGTGGCCGTGAGTTGCTCCCTGAAGTCTCTTCAGCCTGGAGAAGAGAAGGCTTTAAGGAGACCCTGTTGTGGCCTTGCAGTATCTGAAGGGGACCTACAGAAGGGCTGGGGAGAGACTATTGACAAGGTCTTGCAATGACAGGATGAGGAGTAATAGGTTTAAACTGGCGGAGGGGAGATTGAAACTGGATGTTAGGAAGAAGCTCTTTCCAGTGAGGGTGGTGAGACACTGGCACAGGTTGCCCAGGGAGGTTGTGGCTGCTTGCTCCCTGGAGGTGTTCAAGGTGAGGTTGCATGAGACCTTGAGCGACCTGTTCTAGCGGGAGGTGTCCCTGCCTATGGTGGGGGGGTTGGAACTGGGAGCTTTGAGGTCCCTTCCAACCTAAACCATTCTATGATTCTATCCTCAGACTAACCTCCATGGCCATGCAGCTCTAGGTTGGAGAACTGTACCTTCCTTTTTGGGGATATTGTGCTCCAGTGGTTGGGAGATTGCTACCCCTTGTTCATCGTCACCTGTGTTGTTGCTTCCTGCAGGGTTGTTTTGATCAGCTTTTGGAAGAAATCAGGACTAATGCAGGTGTAGTGGGTGGTGTGGCAGCTGGCATTGCTGCCTTGGAGGTGAGTTTCTGAGCATTGCTGTGATGCCGCCTCCTTGCACCCGGAAGTGAGTGGTGGGGCTGGCACCGGCCTGAGTGGCCAAGGCACTCTTGGGGGCTGGTGCAGCCCCATGGGTGTGCCAGGGTGGCTACTTATCCCTCTTGCCTGGGCACATCCCACTCCTTCCTCTTTGTGTGCATTGGGGATGGATGCTACAGGCTGTGTCACAAAGCCATGCTGGGGCTGGACACTCAGGGAGCTGACTCACCTCTTGCTGCCCACAGATTGCATCGATGTCTGTTTCCATGTACCTGTACTGCCGGCTGGATCAGAAATGACCCCACAAGACAGGAGGATGATCTGCCCTGCTCCATGCTGTGCTGGGCCCCATTGCTCCCTGAGCCTTATGCTGTCCTGTGCACTGTGATCTATAGCTGTGTTTTGATCTACTGAGCTGGGATCTGTAGAGTTTGTGTATATTTTTGTACTGATATGGCACACTGAGTCTGTACATAGCAATTTGAAGTGTTTTTTGAAGGTGGGTGGAGTGGAGAAACTGCTTGGTCTGTGGAGCTGATGCCACCAGGAGATAGAGCAGCACGGGGGCCAGTCAGGGCTGCCGATCTGGCAGTGGCACAGCAATCCTTTGACAAACCCTTGCAGGTGGGTGCTGTATCTCTCTCATGCTGTCCCTACTGCATCCCTATGCGAAGGCCGGCAGGTGCCCCCCCTTCATTGCCCATCACTCTGGGGCTGGTGCCCAGTCCATGTGATGTAGGTGGCAACTGCATCTTCACATGGGGATATATCTACCCCTGCATCTATTTTCTGTTAGCCCTGACCCTGTCACCATGTTGTCCTCTAAAAGAGTCACTGTTGATCTGTGCTCCTGCCCTGGCGTGAAGGCAGCCCTGTTGGTCCCTTGCCCTGCGGTGGCTGGGGCTGCCCTGTGCCCCCTGTCATTTCATGGCTGAGTCCCTCTTTGTGCTATAAAGAAAAGAAAATAAATTTTTGATCTTGGATACAAATAATTTCCTGGAGTCTCTCTCGGTGCTACCTTCAATAAACAGCCTTGGCCTACAGGAGTGTAGTAGAGTGGAAGGCTGCTTGCCCTTCCGTGCATAGCCCTGCTGGCAGCCTGCCCTCTCTCTGCTCTGCTTCCTCACCTGCTCGGGTGCTTGAAAACAAGCAGGCTGGTGTTTGCACAACAGCCAGGGAGTGGTGAGGGCTACCATCAACATGCAAACCTGCCCTGCCCTCCTCAACAGCCACCACTGGACTGAGTGACAGTTTGGTTTGAAAGGCAGGAGTGGCTCTGCAAAGGGTTGTAATGGTGTCCCCATTGGCCCTGGGTCCCCAGAATGTGATGCCTGGGGTGGTGAGGGGGAAGACATCCTGCCAGCTCCAACTTTGAGGTTCTCTACTCCCCAGCATTGTCCCACACTACCTGTGTGGTGCTACCTACAGTTCAATGGAGGGGGGATGGTGAGTGTCATGGGCTGGCTGGGGCCATTTCTAGCCACCAGCTTTCCCCAGCATTGCTCCCTCCCTGCCTTTGGTACCATCATACCTTGAACATTCACTGGCTGTGCCCCTGTTTCTCAAGTGAAAGGTGAGGCCAAGGCAGGTAGTTTGGGGGGTACTTTTACCCTGTTTTTGACGTGAGGCTTCCCACCTCCCTGTTTGTGGGGCAGAATGCAAGGGCTATGGGGTAGTGGCAGTGAAGGACAGGGCGATAGCAGCAGGGCATGAACCCAGTATGCAAACAGCCTCCCCATGCACTGCCTTGCTCTGTGCTTGCCATGGCACCCCCTTATCAACTCCTGCACTGGGTACAGGGCTGCACTGGGGCTCTGCTGTGGCCACTTGGTGTTTAGCATCTATCTGGCTCCATCCACCACAGCAAGGTGGCATGAGCATCTGGGTGGCAGTGGGATGGGCACAGGAGCCCACTGCCCACTCAGAATGACTCAGCTCCAGGGATGTGGGTTCTGGCCCTGGCCCATGGTGAGGCAGCAGGGAGAAGCTGCCAGAAAACACACATCCCTTGCTCCTTGTTTCTGAGTGGACAAAGATCCTAGTTCCACCATATATTTGTGACCTCATGATCACAATGAGGGCTTCTCAAGCTGTCCTTGCAAAGCTGGCTCTGGGCAAATACTGTCTTGCCTTCACCTCTGTGGGATGGAGCAGGCTTGGGGGTGACACCCGATTTGCTGTAGGCTCCCAGCTTCACACCTCTCCCCAGCCATGGGGTTTGTCTGGAATAGGGCAGGCTGTTTCTGTGCTGCTGAGTTTTGGCAATAACCCAGCAAGCAAACCTGAAGGACCAGTTTCTCCTCCCGGATGTGATTCCTCCCTAGTGCCCTTCCAGGCTCTCGGCTGCCCTGGCAGTCAGGCAGCAGCAGGGAGGAAGCCAGACTGGTGCAGCCTCTGCTGTGCTCTCACTGGGCTCCTGCCCTTTGCTTCCCACTGCCTGGACACTGCCAGAGGTTTTGGACAAGTCTAGAGGAGACTCCATCATAGGTGGTGCCTACCAGCTCTGGAACACACCCCAGTCCCCCAGCCATTCCCACCAACCCATGTGGATGCCCCTAGACACCTCTGCACCCTTAACCTTGCCTAATTCCCTGAGACTCCAGGGTGCCTGCCAGCACCCCAGAAGCTGATAGTTGTGCATGTCATCCGTGCATGAGGTGAAAAAGTCCTTGGGTATACAAGGTAGCAGAGGCTTCCTTATTGCTGCTGGGAAGGTGCCCTTGAGCTGGAGGTGCCCAAGCAGCTGTCAGGATGAATGAGCTAGGCTAAAGGTGCCTCTTCTCCACCCATGACAGAGAATGGGAGAAAAGCAAGTGAAAGTCTTCCTCACAGGGCCTGCAGAAAGTGCTGCTTGCCTGAGCTTGGGTCACTGCTATCTCCAGCCATGCACCTTTCAGTGTTTCCTGCCTGTGAGCTGTGCCACACACTGTGGATGGTAAGCCCCGTGTGGGTGCTAACTAGCCTGGCCAGCTGGCATGGCAGAAATCTGGGTTAGGCAGAGCTGACAGGAGCGAATGTCAGGGTGGCTGAGACCAGAGGAAGATTTTGGTTTTCTCTGGTTTGCCCCTCTCCTGGCTCAGGAAGTGATGAGGATGGCAGGAAGGGAAGGCTATGGGGACACCTTATAGTGACCTTTCAGTACCTGAAAGGAGCCTATAAGAAAGCAGTGAAGGGAATTTTCACAAGGGCTTGTAATGACAGGATGAGAGGGAATGGATTGAAGCTTGAGGAGAGTACATTTAGACTGGGTATTGGAAAGAAATTCTTTACAGTGAGGGTGGTGAGACACTGGAACAGGCTGCCCAGGGAGGCTGTGGATGCCTTCTTCCTGGAAGGCTTGTTCAAGGCCAGTCTGGATGAGACATTGAGCAACCTGTTCTAGTGGAAGATGTCCCTGCCCATGGCAGGGGGTTGGACCTGCATGATCTTTAAGGTCCCTTCCAACCCATTCTATAAATCTGTGAAACCAGGGCAGAGGAGTGTCAGCTGGCAGGGAACGGGCAGCACCCAGCACTTTACCAGTGCCCTCCCGGGCACTCCTTTCTCCCTCCCGGGAATTAGCCTTGGCTGGGAACAGGGGTGTTGAGTGGGAGGAGGAATCACATTTCTCTAGGTTTGTGCTGATAAAGAGAGTGATTAAGAGGCAAAAGCAAACTCATCGGGCATCAGCTGCCCGAGGCGTGCCCGCCGCGGGGGATTTCCCCCGCCTGCCCTAACAGCCCGGCTGTGACGTTCCCGGACTGGGGAGGA
Organism: Semnornis frantzii; assembly: GCA_013399775.1. Classification (NCBI taxonomy): domain Eukaryota; kingdom Metazoa; phylum Chordata; class Aves; order Piciformes; family Ramphastidae; genus Semnornis; species Semnornis frantzii. The sequence continues at coordinate 63,037 of VWYK01037003.1, read as the reverse complement.
AAGGGCATCCTTGAAGGGCATGGGCTGGTTTGAGGGAAGAGGGAAGAAGTAAGGCAAAGCACCCATTCCCTGCCACAGCTTTCCTCCCTGGCACCACCTCCAGCTTTTCCTCCTCCTCCTCGCCCAAGGGGTAAGCCATCCTGAGTGCTCACCTAGCCCCAAGGGATGCTCTCTGGGCAGCTCTGCATGTTCCCCAGTTACTTGTTGAATATCAGAGATGAAAGGTCTGGCACTGAACCTGGGCCATTAGTGCCATGCCGGGCAGAACATAGTGTAATCACCGCTGCAGCGCCAATCCCGAGTACCGAGTTGAAGATTAATTTGCTGCCAGGCTTTGCTGGATGCGGGCACAGGAGGCAGCAGCCCCACACCAGGAAGCAGAGCAGGATCTGGGGATGAGCTGGGCACAGGGGAGGGACCCCATACAGCCAGGGCTAAGTAGGGGTGCCAGGTAGAGTCCTTTCCTGGAAGCAGTTTGGGCTCTTTATAAAAGCGAAGAGTGCTGAAAATCTGGGACCAGTTCCCCGAGCTGGGATGAAGGTGGCTCGGGTGCAGCATCACTGCCTCCCTCCCACGCAGCAACGGGGACAGGGCCAGCACGCCCTGGGCACTGGCATCCCTCCAGCACTGAGATTCCTCCGTCCTTGTCTGTTGTCTCAGAGGATGCTGGCTGGATGGTGCTTCCCTCCATCTGCGGGCCCCAGAAGGGCCAATGTGCTGCAGGAAGGGTCAGCCTGCACCTTGTGCCCCACACCCCAGCCCATCAGCAGAGCATGGGGACTCCCTGCTCCCCCAGCGCAGCAATCCCTGTCTAACAAGCAGAACGCATGAGAACAAACACCACCAGGAATTATGCAAAATTGCCCTTCCCCCACCAAGCTCTGGAAAGGTCAAGTTTCATGCCAAGGCTATTTTGCTTTTGTTTAATTATCAGCCAGCTCCTGGGACGCAGAGCAGCCTGGACAGGTTCTCCTTTGTACAGCTGCACAAAGCCGGGGAACCTGGGCTGCGGGGTGGGGGGCACTCTGCAGGGCAGAGACCTGGGAACCCACAGCTTGGGCGGCACAAGATAAAGCTGGTGGCACATGGGGTGGAATCAGAGGAGCCAGTGTCTTGAGCTGCCCGCGGAGGGCAGGCATGCAATGGGTCAGTCAGCCGACCAGCTCCTGGACACCCGGGGATGCTCCAGCACCTGCGGGCTCAGCTGGGAGGTGAGCAAGACCCCAAGAAAGGGGAGGATGGGAAGTGACCCAGCTCCTCTGACAAGCCTCCCTTAGGACTAAAACGCCCTCAGGCGACGACCATTGGCGTCACCATCACTGCGGGGCAATGAGCTCTGTCAGCCTGGCACAGATGCTCCCCTCCAAGGGGGTTAATCTCCATTTCAGGAGGGGAATGCTCCTATAAACATAGCAGTTTGTAAACACAGGCTCCTTCGGGCAAGTGCGATGTGGTGGGTCTCAAGCCCACATCACCCTGCAGGACTCTGCCTATGGGTGTCACTCCCTGCAGACAGATCCTGCCCTTACTCCCGGAGCCTTGGCAGGGCCTCAGCACCATGGGTTTAGCCCTGACAGAAAGTGGATGTGAATGGAGCAGCTAACAGGAGCTGAGGTCCTGCTCTGGCACCACCAAACAAAGACCCTGAGGCTTGGCAAAAAACCTCTGTCAAGGGTGAAAGCTGTGCCTGGTCTTGAGAAGTGAGTGGCAGCAGCCCAGGAAGAAACCCAAGCTTGTTGCAAGGCTCAGAAGGGGAGCAGGAGGCAGCTGGTCCAGGATGCAGGTTGCAGCCAGTCCATGCTGCTGGCTGACACTCTCCCATTGTGCTTTTGTTTGGGTCCTGTGATCTCTCCCCTAGAAACGGGAGCAGTCTCGCCCCCCACACAGTTTCCTGCCCCACAGGAATTGAAACCTGGAGAGGTCTCTTGGGCTTCCTGCAAAAGGCAGGGAGACTGGCAGCTATTTTTTTCTCATGGAAAGACCATCTGCTCCCTGCTTGGCTTTGCCCCCGCTCACACCCACCCCCACTGGAGGAGCAGAGGCTGCTGTGCTGCAGCAGTGCATGTATTCCAGCATGTGTTGGAGTGTTCCTCTTGTGGTCCCTGCTTTGCTTTGCCACTCCTGGCCACAAGCAGGTGGGGGCTGGCATGACTTGAAGTGTCAGCTCTTGGCTCCAGCTGTAGCTGGTTGATGGCAGGGGCCCACTACCCCCAGGTACAACATCCCTTCCTTCTACCCACTTGGTCAGAGGGTCCTTATTCCAAGACCCCATTTACCTCAAAGGAAAGAAACCCAAATTCACCAGAGGCCAGAAATGCAATTCACTCATGTGGGGTTCAGAACACTGGATGGTGGGGTGCAAGTACAAGGGCTGGTTGCTTGCTGCTCCCCATTCCAGCTAAAAGCCAAGGACCACGAGTCTGTACTCCTCAGGGGACAGGAGTCAGAGGTGCTAGGGCAGGGTTATGCCAAGCAAAAGTCCCTAGGCACCTGTTCAGTTTCCATCCGCCGCTGAACTGAAGATAGAAGTGATAAAGCTTGAGGAGGAAACCGCTTTCAAGTCTGTGCTTGGACACCACACAGCACAGCTCGGAGGACCTCTGCTGGCACAGGAGCCACAGGGCAGCAGCCTAGGGCCACTGTTAGCCCACGACTGAACCTGCTGTGCACGAAGTGCCCAAAGCTGGGGAAGCCGACGCCGGGCCACACTCAAAGTCAGCTATGGAACACAGGAGGCTCAACAGCTTTGCAATGTTTACTCTTGAAAAAATAATTTGATTTCGAAAGCAGCAAGCCCTGGGAGACCCAAACACCCAGTCCTGCCATGGCTGCCATATCAGAGCCTTGCTGGAGGAATGGGAGGGACAGAAAGCAGCACCCAGTGGGCACACTGCTGTGTGCAGAGAGATTTAAGCCCACCAGTCAAACCCTGCTGTCACAGAGCAGAAAGCCACAGCCCCCTGGTCACTGCAGGGCATGCAGCAGAGAGGGAAACTTGCATTTAGTCATTCCCTATCCACAGAAGCACCTTCCCCAGTCCCAGGAGGAGCTAGGAGGAAGCCAAGCCCGAGTGCTGCCATGGAAGAAGGGAAAGGAGGTGCATTTAGTTCAGGGAGAAAGGAAACTGGGCCTTGGGAACAGAGTGGAGAGCTGCAGAAGTTTTCCAAAGCAAGTTATGGGGAGCAAGCTGCTTTTCCCAAGAAGCCAAGCCCCTTTCCCATCATACTGGAAGGACCTGCTTTACCCCATAGGCCAGCACAGAGTGGCCACCTGCCCAATGATTGCCAGAGCAGAATCTAAGTGATGGCAGAGGGCAGGGCTGAACCCAAGCCCAGTACTGCAGTCTCAAGGGTGCCAATCCTACAACCTCATTTCCCTTCTACATCCATTCCATCCCTGCTGCTGGGACAGGCATGCAAGGGACTGTGAGGGTTAGAATGCCTGCAGTCACGCCAGAGCTGTGTTGCATCCATCCAGGGCTCATTTTGGCCAAAGGAGCAGATGTACTGGGCTCACAACTATTCATTCTTATGCTGGGCAAGGCAGAAAGGAGAGCAACAGAGGATGGAGCCAAGAGAACAAGAGACAAGCCTCCCACGACTGCCCCTGTGCAGACTGGAATCTGCCAACTCTCCCTGCTGCCTTCCTGCTACCTCCCCCTCCCACAAGCAATAAATAAATAAGTTAGCATAGTGTAGACCCCAACGCTCAGTTCACAGTGAGAAAATGAAGAGGAAGAGCCTCTGCAATCACAGGAAAAGGGATGAGCAGCAAATCCTCCTCCCAAGGGCAACTCGGAGTGTAGCATCCCTGCCCAAGACTGGGGGACCAGGGCAGAGCACAGAGCTCCTGCTGCATGGATGACACAGGGAGGTGTACTGAGCAAGGGGACCAGGACTGTCCCCCGAGCAGGGAGAGAGGCAACGTTAGTACCGAGTGGCTGGGAGTGGGAGTGGGCCTTGGGGTCCTTTCTAAGGCACGGGAGGGGAGACAGGGACCCCCCTCCCTCTGCATGAGGGGTGTACCACAGCAGGAGAGTCAGGCTGCCCATCTTGGCTCAGCTCACTGCCTCCCTGCAAGTAACGTACCGCGGTAAGGGTTCAGGAGAGGATATCCTTCTGCATTCAGCACAAGCTGGGGGTGCCTGGCCAGGGAAGAGGGAGAGAAGGGTACAGTACCACAGTTGAGGATCATACACAGCACCTCTTGCTCCAGAGAACCCTGTTCCATCCTGCCCCAGCAGATGGGGGATGCCTGCTGGCTGCTCCCATCCTGCTCTGCAAGGCACTTTCACCCCCTCTCCCATGACCTGGGGGGCAGGGCTGCTCCTCACAGAGAAGGTGAGTGAGGATGGTCTCAGCCACAGCACATAGCTTGGTCCATTTCCAGCCATCTCCAGCTCCCAGAACTGCGGCAAGTTCAGATCTTCGGCATTGCCTTTTGCCTGTGAGTTGGGCTGCACCAGTCCCTGTAGCGCAAGAAGCTAAACCAGTGTGAGTGGAGGTGTCCAACCCATCATCCAGGCTTCAAGGTGCATCCACGGTACAGAAGACAGAACAGATGCTGGAAGATGCCCTCTTCACCAGTGGGCACAGAGCCAGCCAGGCAAGAATTAATAAATAACACCCAGCTGGTAGGCTGCAACACTTGCACATAAGCATGCTGCCTTCTCAGGGCTAAAAAGGGAAGCAGAAGAGTTTCTCAAGGCCCCCTCTAGCCCCAAGTTGAGCATCTCCTTCCTCTGACCTTGCCCAGCCAGGGGGCAAAAGGAGCAGCGTTAGTAAAGAGTCCATGTTAAAACCCCAAAAGTTCCTGGGATAGGGGTGGAATATCTACAGGGAAGGACCCTGCAGACCTGTTCTGTATGAGAAAGAGGGACATCACAACAGGGGGCTGGAGGGACTCTGCAATCTCATTTTGCAGCCTGAAATGGGAGCCCATGTCCAGTTACCAGCCTCCAAGAGCTGCTGCCAACTCCATCTCTGCACTGTGGGGGCCTCTGTCTTCACCTGGGTCCCCTCCGCTTCCCAGCTGCCAGTCTCACGTCTGCTCTGCTGCAGCAACTGCTGGCACCGCTGCTGCCCCCTCCTCCTTGGCTGGAGGCTCCATGTAGATTGGTGTCACTGATGAGGGTTTCTTGGACCTGCAGATGATGAAAATAGATGGGAGTGGGCAGGGGTGGTGGTCCCCCTCTCAGGATCCCAAATCCCAGCAGCACTGGCTGGCATTCTCGGCATCATCTCCTTTCCACTGGGGCATCCTCCGGCCCTGGGCATGTATCCTGCCTCACCTCCCACCACACTGATTAAGAAAGGGGTGTGGTATGTCCTGGGGTTGGTCTGGTACAGGTGTGCCAAGCAGGAGACAGTGCCTGCAGGACAGGGGGATGTTACCCAGATTTCTGTGCCTCTGTTACTCACGAGTAGGGGGAGGCAGGGACCCCCACCACGAGGAAGTGGTTCTTCTTGCGGAAGAGCCGCCACAGCCCCTTGTGGTTGCCACGGACATCCAGGTCCCAGATGTGGAGGCACTACAATGGTGGGGAGAGAGGAGGAAGCATCAGAGCCTGAAGACAGACACCAGGGCCAGCTGTCCCATGGCAAGGGAAGTGCCACCACCCCTGCCCCACTGAGATACAGCAGAGGCCTGCAGTCTTTTATTAGGGCGGTGCAGAGCCACCCAGCCACCAGAGAAGGGTAACCCACCCCCATTCCTGCCTCAGGATAGCAGTTTGATTATCACCTCCAGGCAAGTGATGGAAACTACCAGACAAGATCAGGCCCTGGGATTCCCACATTAAGAAAGTCATAAGATCTATCTTCCCCACAGAGTCAAGCATCTGTCTTGGATGACCCAGTGCCTTCTGTAAACACCAAGGGCTTTAACATCACCCAAGGACAGCAAGAAGTCATTTGCCGAGATGCATCCATGCCATAGGCAAACCCAAGAACAAGAGACAAATGCTTTCCAGTGATGCCAAGATTAGTGCAGGAGTGAGGACTGGCCATGTCAAAGGCCTCACCTTGGCAAGCTGAGTCCAGGTGGTAAAATCTGTTTCTTGCTCCATCCTGATGAACATGACATAGACCTTGCCCTCAGTGTCGGGCACGAAGGAGTCCTCGCAGGGATTCTTGCTGTGGTCCAATACCTCAGCCTCACTGCAGAAAGAGAACAGAGTGGGGAGGGACCCCAATCTTTTCCCTTTTTCCACTGCAGCATATTTCAGAGAAGCAGGCAGTGGCTGTGGGCACTGAGGGCACCTCCACCCTTTCTTCTGTCCTGGTTGGTTCACCCATTATGCCCCACGGACTCTAACTGCAGGAACTTACCCCAGAAGCCGATGAATTTCAGTCTCGTAGGCATCCTTCCTCAAGCTGTTGAGGAAGGAGAGAATACAGAGATCAGGGCAGAGACAGGCATTTTGACAAGTGGGGAACATGCAAGATGATCCAAATTTAAGACTGGCTCAGCGTAACATTAACAGGCAGGATGGAGCCAGTTAATGGGAGAGCTGGGACTGCCAACGTGTCCTGGAGGATGTGGCAGCAAAAACATGACCCTTCAAGATGTCCACCAGAAGCACAAGGTAGCTGATGCCAACCTCACAAAAACACACTGCAATGATTCCCCAGCAAAACGCCACTGTGCTGGGGCTGGAAGTTATGGCAGTTGCTCCACAAGGAAGGATGATGTTCCCACAGCCAGGGGACAAGGGTCAAGTCAAAAAACTGCTTCATCCAGATCTCATCTGACCAGCACTCACCTCTCCACATTTTTAAGCTGGACATCTGGTACTGTGTTGAACTTGTGCTTCTTAAAATAAGCTTCCTAGGATGAAAAAAAGAGAGGGGAGGGAAGGAAAACAGGGCTCAGTAAGGAGGAAGGTGACTTGGTGGTCACCTCAAACATCCGTGCTACCTGGAAAGTCAGAGATGAGTGTAAGGACAAGGTTGGGGTGCTGAGGGGAGCCACTCACGTGGAAGTAGCCATTCATGTTGAGCCCGACGATGCCGAAGTGGTAGGAGCGCGAGACGTCAGGGATGATGCACTCGCGGCCCCTCCGCTGTTCAGGCATCCGCATCCACATGTCCCAGTCCCAGAGCTGGGGAGGAGAAACTGACACTCACACTCAACTCTGGGGACGTGATTTGCCAATGTGACCATCCAGGGACCTTTCTGGCTGCCCCTTTGGTCCCAGCCCATGGTTACATGGTTCTCAAGTCAGTGTCTGGGGTCCAAGGCTATTCTGCTTGGGTATATTCCCAGGACGAGCTCAGGGAGAGCCAGGGCTCTTCCAAAAGCTGTATTCACAGGGACTGGCTGATGACCAGGAACTGCTGATGAGCAGAGACAGGTGCAGAAGCCCAGGGCTCTGCTAGTGTACTCACCTTCTCAGGGGTTGGCCACTTTGGCTCCAGCTCATCCTTGTACAAGCTCTTTCGGAGTACCCAGCCCAGGCCTGGCATAGTCTCCACACGGTACAAGAGTGAAGGGTCCTCAGCTGTGTGCTCATAGCCCTGTGATAATAGGGGGGGCATTTAGCACCCTGAATGCACCCCTACCTCAATAAAAGAGGAGGCATCTTGCTCCACTGAGGGTCTCTGTATAGGAAGCAGGGGACAGCCACTGGGAAGCACATGGCATGGACTGGATAGTGGTTTGAGGGGCATTTTTGAACATCCTGGGTAGTGGTTCAGAGACAGGTCCATGTAGGATGGTAGTTTGGGGGACACATTGCTTTAAAGATTGAACTTGGACCCCAGCCTGACATGGGAACACCACAGTGCAGAGGTGTCCCCACTCCACCATTTTCCCCTGACTTACCTGGTCATTCCAAGCTGAAATGCAGTACAGGCTCTCATCCTCCTCCAGAAGGTGTATTGACTGGCTCAGAAAGCTGAGGAAAGAGTTGCCCAGTCCCTGGTCAAGCACAAACCAAGGCAAATTCTCTACTAAGAGAGAAACCCCCTCTGCAACTTGTGGGACTGTTTAACCCATCCCTTGGGCTAAGATAGCTGATGCTGCTGTGAGATCACGGAAAGAGCAGCCCAGCAAGCTGGGAAGGGGACAATATTGTCTCTGACTTCATCCTTAAGAACAATCAGGAATCCCATGAGACACTGTCCCTGTCCTGTTGCTACAGAGCAGTCCTAAGTATGTGTACAGACTGGGTAAGTGGCTTCAAAAAAGCAAACCAGGAAGAGATCCCAGACCTCAGAGTCACCCTGCATTAAGTGCCCGGACAGTGGACTCAAGACTCTGTAGGCAGAGCTCAGTTATGGCTGTTGCCTGGGGAGTGCTCAGCCTCAGATAGGTGAGTTACAACATGGCATGGATTTAGCCTCTCCTGAGCAGTCAGAAAGCCTCTAGGAAGTGCCTCACCTAAACAGGAACCCACAGCTTTACCTGAAGAAGTCAACAGAAATGTCAAGGTCTTCTTCCAGAACCACAGCAAATTTAGCATCCTGTAAGGCAAGGAGAATGTCAGGGTGAAGAGGGAAAGGACAGAGCAGAAAGACCAAGCAGCATATCCTCTGCTTGTGTTGTTCCCTGCCCCAGAGGATTAACTCCAACTCTTGGGAGATGAGGGTCACAGATGTCACTCTCCCAGGAAAACCCTGCACTGTCTTGCTCCTGCAGGCAAGCAGCAAGACAGGGCAGAGGCAGAGGTTCTCACTCACCGGGAACAGATTGAAGGTTGCAGTCAGACTGGCTTTGTAGTGCTGCAAGGAAAGACAGATCAGCCTGTGTTAGCAACGACCTGACACAGATGAGAGGCTAAACCTGCCTCCCTCAAATGCTATCCCATGTCCCAGGAAATCACTCTCCCAGGACTTGGGGAAGATCTCTCACCTGGGAAACTCTGGCATTTTTAATGCTGATGGGAGTGTGTTGGATTCCTGAGAGGCCAAACAGCTCCACAACATCCATGGGCTCCTGCAATGGAAGACACAAAGTTCAAATGCATGGGTCTGGATACATTCTCCCCACACTCTTCCAGCATCGGCTTCCTGAGACAAGAATGTGCCTATGGAATGCCCTGCATGTGGCTGTCCTCTTGGGGGCAAGCAAGGCTCAAAACGATACCATGCTTGTAGACCTCACAGCAAGGAACTCACCACATCCTCTTGGCCCTTCAGCCCTTAAGTACTGCCCTAAATTTCTGTTAGCCCTGCTTAGCTGAAGTTGTATCCAAGAATATCTGATAAGCCCCAAATTGCTAGTCTCCAATTGGCAGTGCAGAAAGAAAACTGGTATAGTCAGGAACACCTACCAGCTGCTTAATGTCAAGACCACAATCACCTTCATTTTTCTCTCTCAGTTGCCAAGAAAGGAACCTCTTGACTAAGCACATCAACACTGAGGTTAAAAGTAATCTATGTAGGCATTATCTATCCCACAACTAGGCACAAAAGGGAGAAGTAGCTTCCATTGCACCAACTGTTCCCCTCTTCCCTGGAATCCACCATGGCAGCACGAGCACCCAGGCTGCCCCCTTGTAGCTAAGGGATGCTGCTTGAGTTGCCATGGCAATGGATGCTGCTATTTTAACCACTCTGATGTACTGCAGTAAAAGCTTGCATGAACAAACCAGCTCCATCAGCCCCACAACCTGGCAGTGGTGGGAGAGGCCTGTAAGGGAATAAGCCTGTTCCCTTCCTCACCTTCATCACAAGGCAACCCTAATATACTTCGTGGCCTGCTGCAGAGACGAGGGCTACAAAGATCCTGAGACTTACTAAGATCCCACATGGCTGTCTCAGAGCACATCCTGCCACCAGACAGACAGTGGGATCCTCCAAGGCTTAAGGTTGAGCTGACAGGAAAGTCTTTGCCCTCTAAAGAGCCAGTTCTCCTCTGCCTGGCCTTAGCTTTTGTGAGTCTTGTGAAAACAAACCATTTGGCCTCTCTTCACCTCTTACTGAGTGGAGCTGGACAGGCATAGCTGGACTGACTTTGTTCTGAGATGGACAGGTGGTGCTACACTCAGATGCAGTTCAAAGGGCTGGTGACAGTGAGAGAAGGTGATGGGGAGAGCATAGCACAACAAAGTCATTCGTGCACACCAGCCACTTTCTGACATAGGGATGTCAGCCCTGGGCTTTGGGAAAGGCCAGGACAGCTTTATCTACTTCTTATGGTTTGGCTAAGCTGACTGAACTTGCATAGGAGTGGGTGAGGAGCACCACGACCCACTGCAAGGAGGGTGAAGTGGCTTATTGTCAGCCACACACCAAGGACTGGGTCAGCATCACATACTCTCAGTTGGGGAAGCAAGGACATGGCTGCAGGGACCCCTGAGAGTGCTCTCACCTCATAGTACCCATCGATGAAGACTGTGATCATCTGTGGATTGACACCTTGAGCCGACAGCAGGGAGCGCAGCATCCTGGGGAGAGATTGAGGGGTCTGGGTGCAAAGCTCCAGTGGACCCATGCCACTCAGAGGGGTGTGGATCCCTTAGGCTGGGGGAAAGGTGCATGATTAGGGCACATGACCTACTGCCCTTGGGCTCTTCCCCTCTTCCCTTTCCCACAGCCAAGGACCCCAGGGATCTGTCCAAGCATGTCTGCCCATATGGCTCATGCAAACCCAGGAGGAGGCTGACTCCTGCCAGCAGGATGAAGGGGAGGGTTTGAGCCATGTCTGGTCTCACAGCACAGAGAGAAGCCATGTTCCCCAGGAGTGCTCACCTGTACAGGTAGTTGGGGCGGTTCCCTGCAATAACAGCTACAGGCACATCAAAGACTCTGTTGTCCTTGAGCTGGAAGAGAAAATACCATGTGACTGGGGCTGGAGGAGGCCATACCAACCAAAATGGTCCTATGCCACTGACAACAGCATTCAAGGGGTAGGGATCAGCCTTGTTGTTAAACAGCACAGCTGCACAGTCCTAGTCCTTAGCTCAGGACCACATCGACCAAGTGGGTCTCTGCCAAGCACTGCTGAAGACCCTGCTAGCTTTGCCCTCCTCACCTCATCTCAGACCCAGCTCCCAAATCCCAGCTTGCATCCAATGGAGACCTCTATCCAACCTCTTCAGCACTGTGCTATGCTGCTCACTCTGATGTCCCTGGAGCCATGATAACTTGGCAGCTTAGGGCAGATGTAGGGCAAGAGAACAGTTCTTCCCCAACAGGGCCTGACCATGCACATTCCCCTTATCTTTGCTGGGGTTAAGAGTTTGCCTAGGGGCAGTCTTCACCACTCAGATGGAGCTTAAGTAAGTACAGGGCTCAGCATCTGAACTGCAAACATCTGGTCTGGCCAGCCCTTCCTCCTGGAGCCCTCCCTGAATACTCTGTTCCCACACTCACAGGATCAGGGTTGAACTCAATGGGTGTGGGGTCTTTGCAACTGCAGACACTGCCATAACCTTCTACTTTGCTGCAGAACCTCTTCCGTCGGCGGTTCAGCTCCGTGTCGGGCCAGTGGCACTCGGCATCTGGGAGCACCAAGGAGAGAAAAAAACCCAAAACCAATAAAAACAAATCACACTACTCAGCCCCCTGGCCTCACCTTGAGTGCCTTAGGCTGCACTGCCACAGAGATGTCTCTCCCAGCCAGCCTCAAGCTCATCCTGGATGGATGACCAAGCAACAATTCTGGATTCCAGATAATGCCACAGAAGCGCTCAGAAGCCATCCCACCTTATGACCTCTCTGAGTAGCAATGGGATGTGTTTGAGGTCAAGAGCCAGAAAAGACTGGACCAGGCCTAGTTTGGAGAGGTGACAGCCAGCCAGACCATGTACCCATTTTCCAATTCTCCCCTTTCTTGACCATGCCTGGAATTTCCATGGAAGCAGGAAGAAAGGAAGCTGGTCTCATTTTAAAAGTTACCATCCCCATTTCAAACAATCTTAAATCCATCCTGGGATGTTGCTAAAGGACCCAAGGCTTTGACTCAGAAACACCAATAGCAGCAGGCAGACTTCTCACAGAGGTAGCTGGCACTGCAGAGTGAATCTTACCTTCCACGGATGTCAGGTGAACTTCTGTCTTCAGTAGCACAGGGTCACCCCATGTAGAGAGGGCAGGCGACTTGGCGTGCTTCTCCCCGTACACTTCTCCTGGAGCAAGGACACAGAGTCAAGACTCTCTGGAAGGGTCCAGCCCTGCTGCACCAAGGCACGACCCAGGGCTGCAGCTCCGGGTGGCAGCTTGACACCTTTTCCTATCTGCCTCTGGAGAGCTGCTGAATGGACATTCTCTGCCTCTAACCCCTCCCTTGTCCCTGGGGATGGAGCTTCTGTTCTCTGTGACCCAATCCTTGTTCACACAATGTGTTGGGGATGGGCTGGGTTTGCTTTTAACCTGGCTGCTAGACTCACCTCCCTTCTTGCCTGCAAATGTCCACATGTCTCTCCAGCTCAGGAATGGTGCAACTTGGCTCCCCAGGCTTTTCAGGACATTCTTGGCTGTGTCCTTGAGGTGAAAGGAGCCTTCATCCTGGAACAAAATACAACCCTTCAGTTGAGGTCTGGCTCCTGATGCTGACAAGAAAAGTCTCCTACCAACACTGAAGACGTACAGGGTCCATGCCTACCCTGAAACCAGCTGAGCCAGAAACCTTCAAAGGCAGGTTCCTATGGTTTCTGTGCCACTAAACTTGCTGGTTGGTGCCCTTATGATCCACAGGGATGTCAGGAATCACGGACTACTGTTTCCTAAAGATCAAATTGTTCTCAAGCAGGGCTATGTGTTCAGCAACACTCCCGACAGCTAAACCTGAAACTTTCAAGAATCACAGTGCTGCTCACATAGCAGCCCAGAAACAGCACAGCCCACAGTGTCCCCTGTAAAGCCTGACACTGGGACCCAGAGAAGGATCCCATCACATCCTTATATTTCCTCATGTCCATTCTCCACCTAGCCTCTTGGTTATTGCTTCATGCTCTGACACATTTGCTTCTTGCTCTCCTGCCTTGCTGGGCACACATCTGTAGCAAAAAGGGAGAGCAAGAGGACAAGGTAAGTGATTCACCCAGGGGGGCACAGATCAATGGGGGTGTGACATTTAGACCTGGGAATTCCTTACTACATTTAGAAGACAACAGTTCAGATGAGCTTTAGGGCATCCTGACTCAGGGTGACTTTTCTTTTGACACTAAGGTCACACACCTTAATAGTGAAGATGAGGATCCGGCCTCGGGCAACCATGTTGAGGAAAAGTACCATGGCTTCATCTTCATGGGGAGAATAGGTGTCAAAGACTCTCTTGGCCATCACATGACCCTGTTGGTATTCAAACATCAGATACATTTTCATGCTGCAGGGGCAGGACATGCAGAATGATGGAAATCTGGTCTGGAAGCCTCAGTCCCTGAGCAACACAAGGAGTTACTTTTCTGGCACCTCAGGAAGTTAGCCTGCAGGCAAGCTTAGCCCTTAGGTCTTCATGCATGACAAAGTGCACCGAGGTCCTTGGGACAGCATCACCCAACAACTCCTCTCCTGCCTGCTCCTCAGGGACAGCATGGTAAGCACAAGAGAAGCACTGCAGGGACTCTCTGGGTGTCATGCTCTGTAAACTACAGGCAAACAGCCATGTGGGGACTTCCCTCCTGGCTGCCCTTTGCCTCATGGACTCAACAGTTACAAGAGCAAGGTCAGACACTGCTTGGTGGAAGAGGCAAAGGCAGACACACAGGGCTGGTTTACCGTGGCTTGATTTAAGACGATGACGTGGATCCCTCTTCCCTGTTCCCGAGCCTCATCTTCCAGGACCTGCAAGTGAAGAAGCAATGAGAACCATACACCCAGACTTCTTATTCTCTGCCCATTCAGCACAGCAAAGCCACCAAACAAGGGGCAAGTCTCTCTCCTGTGACATTTTGGTTTTGCTTATGGCAATGATGGATGCCAGAGCAGAAGGTTATGCAGGACAATTCCAAAGTCCTTTAGGCAGGAGATCCACTCCTGTCCTTCTTCCTACCCTCTGAAGTGCCCTCACCCACCACTTGAGGCTTCATCTGCTCAGCTTCATCCAACATCTGTTGACAGGGACAGTTAGTGCTCATCACTCACCGTTGTCCCATCCACAGCCACGTAGACCTTAGACCGACTGGAGTACACCTCGACATCCAAGACCTTCTTGTTGCTGACAGGGTGCCTAGGAACCTCCACATTCAGCATCTCACCATCTACAGGGAAGAAATGCCCAGTCTAGCCTCCAGAAGGTCATGCCCACCAGGTATCTCACTTAACCAAGCCATGGGTCAGAATCTACGGGATGACAGGTAAGGGACATCCGAAACGGCAAGAGGTCTGTCCCCAGCTATCCCCACACACACCTCTGCAGCCACACGTGCTGAAGCCTTGAGCAGACAGACCAGCAGTGGCAATAGCCTTTTCTGTTCATTTTTCTTAAACCTGTCCTGTCTTTCATACTGTAGCTGGTCATGAGTTTGCCCCAACGTCAAGAAACGGCTTCCTTCCCTCAGTTTCCTGATGCTGCCCCTCACCATAGTCCTGTGCAGACTCCTCTTCCTCCTCATAAGCAGCTCTCCTGGTGTCCAAGATCAGCTTGATGTTCACAATTACAGTCACAAGCAGGAAGAGGACAGCACCTGTCTGCAATGCAGGATGCTTTGTGTTAGCAGCTTGTAAGTAACAACCTCAAGATCAGCCCAACTCTTTGGCAGAGGCTGCAGGGCACCCCAAGGAAATCTTGCAAGAGATCATAAGCATCTGTCTTTTCCCCTGTTTTCTTCTGGGGAAAGGCAAAGAGAAAGAAATACAGATGACTGAGTTTTAGGGTGAAACACACCAGCTGGAGAGCACAGACTTCTTGTTATGTGAGAATGAACCCACTTCCAACATACCCCTGCTTCCAGATCTGCAAGCAAATTCCTGCTAAAATACTGCAGCAATGCTGAGAGTGCCTGCAGGCAAGGAGTTTGGTAATTTAAAGTTACAGCTCCCACAGTAACCTTAGCTCCTGCCTCTCCTGCAGCATCAATGCTCTTCTCTCTCTCTGGAACCAGAGGACGTATTCAGGGTACTAAGCAGGAGAGGAGATGCTGTGTGACTATGGTAAGGCAATAGGAAGAAGTTGAGGTCTGACTTCAGGAAATTGCACTGTACCACAGGCTGCGGCCTTACTGCCTGCAGCAAACTTCAAGTCAACCTATGTGGATGCTGACACAGAGGAGTATGGGAAGGTCCAGGGGCTATGGAGTCCATGCCCTCTGATGTGATCATCACCACTGCTCATGGCCTTCTTGCTCTCAGATCAAGAGGAAGGAGAAAAGACTACAATATTGCTGCAAGCACTTGTATTTAATTAAATTCATCTTGCTCCTCTCTTCCTCACTTTCAGCCTTTTTCCTGGCATCTGGGCCCAGCGGAAGCAGGAACTCCTCCACACTCAGAAGGCCTTTTCTGAGACAGAGCAACTCAGGAGGAGGACTTGGACCACAAACATCTTGATTTTGGGAAATAAGCCACCTACAAGTGTAAGCTTCAAGAGCACATCTGGCCACAGCCAAGAGGATGGTCTTAGAGCTGCAATATTGGCCTTGGATTGAAAGACAAGATGGGCAGCTGAAACAATTTGTCCTTACTTGACCCAAGAAGCTTTGTAACCCAAGGCCCAAGTGCTTCTTTATGGTGCAGAGGCGACAGCAGCATGTCGTGGAAGTCTACACAGGAACAAAGTCCCTGTCCAGTAGCTACAGCATGGCCAAAAGCTGCTCTGGACAGTCACACAGGAAGGGAAGGCTTTGCTATTAGATTTAAGACCTAAAGCCCCGAGTAGCCATTACCCACAAAGCTAACACTGCTGCAGGACTCCACCATCAGCTTCCATGCCAGAAGGGTACCTCACAGTAAAGCCATCACAGAGGCCCAAATCCGACGGCTATGTGCTGCTAACCTATTCATCCCATGGCCCAAAAGCTCTGGCTCATTGGTTCAGTCACAGTTTGGATGTACAAAATGGTTTCCAGATTCAGCCATGCAAGCTCTAACTAACCTCCTCAGAGCATCTCAAGAAGCAGCACGGAGACATCACAGCAACCAAGACAGAGGAGGCAAGAGGTTGGCGGAGGCTGCAAGGGGATGCCAAGACAGGTCATAGCTGGGTTTGAGACTCTTCTAATTGCCCTTCAACTCCCCAGCAGTTTGCTTCCTAGAAATCTGTGCCTTTTTCAGATCTGGGACCCTTGATTCTCCAAGGTTTGGTATGGAGTTGAGATCACACATAGGCCTGCCCTTGCCAAGAGGCACAAAAGGATCCCTACCCTACCTGGCCAGCTACTGGCTCAAAACTATGTACTGCCGCTATCTCTGCCAAGTAGCCAAACGGGTTCAAGAAGAAACTGAGGAAGACTGAAAACCAGCAATAAGACATGATGATATAAATGTCACTGTGGCATTTTGGCTCATTTATTTGCTGTTGAATCAGGAATAAGAGCACTTTCTGGGATTATGCACAGAAAGCTTTTAATCAGACAAGAACCTAGCCTTGGGCTTGTAGCAAGAAGCAGCCTGTGTCTGGGGGCCAGCAGTAAGGCCACCTTACCAACCTGTCCAGACCTTCCATCCTGCTCAGTTCTGGACACAAAGCAGCAGCCCTGGTGACCTTGTTAGGCAGCAGAGAGCAAGACCAGCAGCCATGTGTATTAAGACTGGCTCAGTCACAGCTGCTGATAGAGGCTCAGCTGCTGCAGACCTGGCTAATTCACATCTGTAGCTCTAGTTTGCTTTATTTTAAGCCAAATTTTCATCTGTTTTAAGCCACAGCAGTACCATGAGGGACAGAGATGACACCAGACAGGCTTTAGCCCACTGTTCCCAGTGCAATGAGCAGTGTCAGCCTGAATGACCAGGCCTGTTCCCAAGCCCTGGGTGCTGCAGGGGACACAGGATCGAGCAGTCCCCCTCCTCAGGGAACCCTCACAAGCCTTTATCCTCCCAGGCACATGCAAAACTCTCCCCTGCTCTCTCCCACAGGAACAGACTGCCAGATTTTATGAGCTCTGCTCACGTCAGGAACAACCCTTATCTGCACCTTGCTGCCATAGGGCCAAATCCTTCCTGTCCTTACATCCCCAGACAGCTCCTGGACACTGGCTCCACTGAGGATTAGCCGTTTTACAGTACAAGCAACCAGACTTGCCCAGACACCAGCTGTCTCTGAGGCACAAGATCCTGTTACCCAGTCCTATTTTCTCTGTCCACCTGTTGTGCATTGTACCAGTCTTGGTTTGCAATCCAAATGGTGCAAGACTGGTTTCCCACTGCAGACTGAGCCCTGCTTGCACTTGGCATGGGTCTAGAAACAGGAGGGGAGGAATTGGTCAGGTTTCCAGCTGTAAGCCTCCCAGCGATGCCAGGATAACTGCATCGCTGTCACAGCCACCCAGTGGGTCCACTGGAAGGGGCTGCTAAACATGGCAGACCCTCCTATAAATGAGCACAAAGCCATTAGAGGAGGCTTCTTCAGGTACAAATTAACTTTCCCAGCATGCTAGGTCACTCAGGAGTGCCAGCAGACCCACTTCCATCTACACAGCTGCTCCACGAACTTCAAATCCTGTAGATTATCCTTCCTAATCCACGATGGACCCGTGGGTGACTCACCTGGCACAGCTTCCGCAAGGCGCGCTGGTTCATCAGCTTGTACTTCCAGGCGAGGTACCAGCTCCGCTTCTTGTGGGGTTTGACAGCAGGGTTGGGTTTCCACTCATCCATCCTCATGGAGGCTGGCACAGGGGCAGCCGCGTGGGGCAGGGGTCAGGATGCACTCCTCTCCACTCTCATGTCCATCAGGGCTCCCTGCCGGGATGGGATGGGTGCCAGGTGAGGAAGGCAAGCACCCTGAAACCTTCTCCCCAGCAGAGGTAGGGCCTAGCACAAGCAGCAGCCACGAGCAGCACTTGTACCACGAGCAAAAGACTCCATGGAGCCTCCTCACTTGACTGCACCCTGAGTCCCATAGGGAGCAATCCAGGAGACCACGATTTGCTGCAGGACTGTAAGCTGGGTGAGGGGAAGCCCTCGAACATACAAGCCTGTGAGTACCTGTTTCAGGCCAACCTCTTAGCAAGGCTGCTGCAAGTGCGGTGGGCACACTCCCACACGCTCTGGAAAACAAGTGGCTGACCAGCAGGAATAACAGATGCCGTCACTAGCCTGCGGGGTCCCTGGCAGGGAGAGACACCATCCCCACTTGCAGCAGCAGGGCTGTGAAGCAGCACCACCTCCGGCTGTAGGGACGCAGCTAGCCTAGACACGGGGACCATAGTTCTGATGGAGATCCCGGTCCTCCTGGGACTGAAGGGGCACCGTCAGGGTGAGGCCAGGCTCCCCATACAACCTGCCGGGCCCGGGGAGGGATGCAGAGGCCCGGCAGAACCGGCTTTGGTGCTCCAGCCAGACCCCTCCTCAGCGCGAAGAGCACCAGTGACGGGTTGGAGAGCCCACAGCGGCTGCCGGAGGAGGGAAGATGAGGAGTGGGGGACCCAGAGCGCTCAAAGGAAAGGCAGTGATGCCGGAGAGAAGAGGACGGGTATGGCAGGGACACAGGGTTGCCAGGAGGGACTGAGAAGGCAACTGGAACGCTCCACGCTGGAGGGGGAAGGGAGAGCCCGGCGTCCAAGGACGGAGGCAGAAAGCGGCAGCGGCCCTCCTGGAGCAGGAGCGGAGGATTGGGAGTGCTCAGGAGCTTCGCGACAGGGGAGAGCCCGGGGGGCAGGCGGGAAGCCGGACGGTGCAGCCCGGAGGGTGTGTGCCGGCCGCGCTACTCACGGTCCGCGCGGTGAAGCTAAGGCGGGACGGGCAGGGGCCAAGCTGAGCAGGGCTCGATTCAGCAGTGCCAGTGCCGCCGCCGCGCCGCGAACCCTCAGCGCCAGCGGAACCGCGCCGCTTCCGGCGCCGCAGAGACGCCAGGAGGGGGCGGGGCCAAAGCCGTCCCCGCCCCACAGCGCCGCTCTGCGCTCCCCGGCGGACCTCGCTGGTGCGCGGGCAGGTGGAGG
>VWYK01037003.1:28190-43892 GCA_013399775.1 Semnornis frantzii | reverse complement strand
CCTCAATAACCGCATGCCCCCCGTAACTGTCCGTGTCCTCCTCCAACGGTAGCTACATCCCCCCAGGTAACAGCCTGCTCGCCCTGGGGTTACGGCCCCCTTGTAATTCCCCGCGTTTTACCTGTATTTTGAGGACCCTGCTGCCTTTTGCTCTTCGCTGTCTGAGTTAACAGCCCCGAGCTCACGGTCTCCCCCTTCTCTGGTCTTCTGCTTCCCAGCCCACGCAACATCCCGCCCCCGAGGTCCCACGGACCCTTCTATCAACTTCTGTCCTTTCTCCCTCACTCCACGCGTTCTTCAGGCGCGGGCGCCGGCAGAGACCGGAGCGTCCCAGGGATCAGGATTTAGGGCAGGGACCTTGCCAAGGGCATGGTGGCGGGTCTCTGTCTCCCCTCCGGCCTCTCGATGGGTGTCACTCCTGCGTGATAGGGCACATATGGGAGTGCTGGTGGCAGCTTTCTCACCTCTTTATCTGGAGGGATGAAATCCCGACGATGCCTGCGCCTGCGGGCAAAGTGGGGAGATTTGGCAACGGGTTCAAGTGCTGCTGGGGGAAGGGACGCTCCCACGCACACGCTGGAGTGGGAGGCAATGCGCGTGGTTTCCACAGGGGAACAGGCTAAATATACTGACACCCTTGCCTGCCACCTTGGGGCCAGGGACCCACCCAGCCTGTGCCCTCTGCACCCATGCCTTTGCCAAACTGGTATTCCCCATCCAAGTAAAAGCTTTCATCCTCCCTCAGCACCAGCTTCCGGGCTGCCCTCTGATCAGAGTAGAAAGGTCTGGGAGCCCTGAGTTGCTCAGAGGAGAAAGAGGAGGAAGTAGCAGTGATATTAGCCCTGCCCAGGTGCAAGCAGGGTCAGCCCATGCTCTGCAAGGCTTGGCCTTGGCCATGTGTTACTAACCTGAGCTCACAAAGGCTTTTTCTTTCTTTTTTTTTAATTTTTGGCCCTTCTTGTTGGCTTGATGGAGAAGTGAGGACATCTCTCATCTAGGGTAGCAGCATGGCAATGGCTCCTGGGTGCCCAAAACCTATCGCAGGGCTCCCCCTATCTCCCCATCCCCATGAATAGAACTCAAAATCTGGCTCCCCCATGCAGAGACCAGCAAACCCAATGCTCAGAGTTGAAACTCTGAGGAGCAGGCGGTGAGAGAAGATGGCAAATTCCTGTTCTTGCCCCTTTGTCTGGGGAAGATGTTTTATCTATGGGGCTAGATGTCTTGAAGGAAGAAGGTGCCTGCAGGTTTCTTGTGTGCTAGATAGGGTAGCAGGACCATATTCCCCCTAGAGGATACTCTATCCCCTGTTTGCCCTTAGAGAATGTGAGGAGGAGTATGACAGTCCCCAGTTTGGCTGTTGTTGATGTGAGATTGGTGCTAACTCACCAGACCAGATCCATCACCACATCTGGAGAAATGCAGAGAGCAGCTGGACTTAGGCTTTCTCCCATGCTAACCTTTACCTTGCTGGAGAAGGAGGTTCTTGGAGTGCAACAGTGGAATCAGGCTGGCTTGAAAAAGCAGTAAATCAACAGACAACTCTCACCAGCAAATGATATATGAAGTGGGGAGTGTTTTCCCACTCTTTGCTCTTGAGGTGCCTCCCATGGCATCTCTGAAAGCCACAGTTGCATGAGGCAGAGAAAAACGGGGAACCTTCCCCTCGGAGCTTTCCAGCCTTCCTCCTCCCGCGTCTTCTCCCTGCCAAGGCCAGATGCTTTAGCAGTGTGTGCAGAAAAGTCCATTGTAGGCAGTTTTTGAAATAACTTGCCTAGAAAGGAAGTTTCTGCACTTCAAAGCTGGCTTCTGCTCCAATCCAGGCACATCACTGCTATTATTTATTTAAATCCAGCTTGAGGAGTGCAGGGAGGGGGATGTGGGGTTGGTATTGGATCTCTTTTCCCTCTTTTTTTTTTTTTTTTTTTTTTTTTTTTTTTTTTTTTTTGGTGTCCTCTGGACTGAGAAGTGTCACATACTAAAACCTTGCCGAGAATTTTCCCAGGCTCCTTCCTTAAATGCTTTTGTTGCTCTGGGACTGGAGACAGGAGTCTCAAGAGACCTGTGGGTCACTTGTGGGCGGGCGGATGACTATGAGGGTACCGGATGCTGAGGACCGGGTACTGCACTTCCCAGGGGACTGCATGGATTTCCATCACGGCTTGCCAGTGCTGGGGATGAGGTGTGCTTGTGAACGAGCCAGTGGGCATACACAGTGCCCAGGCTGCCTGTACCTGTCCTGCAATGGTTTCTCTCCTTCTCCCACCACGGCTGCCTTATTCCCTTTCCTGGCAAAATATTTGCATCCCGCGCAGGGGAAATCCAGTGGCTTTCAGCAGCCAGTATCACACAGACAGGAATGTCTTGGCATGCAAGGCTTTCCGTTAGGAAAACAGATGTTTCTGCAGCAACTGAAGTTTTGCAGAGAACTTCCCCAGGCTCAGAGGGGCAGGAGTCAGCAAGGCAAGTGATGCGATCACCAATATCTCTCCCCTGAATCATCTTCCCCTCTTTTGGGAGTAATTTGTGTCTCAGACTCCAAATCCTGATATGTCATGTTGTCACCAGGCTTGGATTAGACCCTCGAAGTGGGGAAGTGACTGCATGAAGGGACCTGGTTGAAGCCAGGGGAATTGCTGATGGTCTAGACAGACCCTTGCCCCAAACAATGCCCCTGCCTGGTCCTCTTGCCCTGCCAGTGACCTCTCAGAGCTTGGGGAACGCTCTGTGCTCAGTTCTGCAGCCAGTGCCTCCAGGCGCTTGCTTACCCCTGGCCCTGTAGGACACAGCCTTCTAGATTTATTTCCTCTGGCTGGTTGGTGGCTGATGGGTGCTGTAAGTCACTGGTTCTGATGGCTGCATTTCCAGGTCTTGGAAGGGGTCACAGAATCACAAAATTAACCAGACTGGAAAAGACCTCGAGTTAAATCTATCACCTAACCCTCCTAATTAACTAAACCATGGCACTAAGTGCCTCATCCAGCCTCCTTTTAAACACCTCCAGGGATGGTGACTCCACCACCTCTCTGGGCAGCCCATTCCAATCGGAAATCACTGTTTCCTCTGGAATGGTTGCCTGCTCAATGTTCCTACATGTTGTGCTGTTCATCAGGCAGCTTGGGAGACCTACAACCACTGGCGACACTTCTGCTGGTATCTGCTGGGACTTGGGTCCCTTGACCACCAGGGTCATCTTGGTCTCCTCCCAAAAAACCTTGCTGTCTGTCTTCCCACCAGGCCTACTTGCGAGCGGTTGATGTGAAGATCCTGCAGCAGCTGGTGATGGTGAACGAGGGCATCGAGGCAGTGAAGTGGCTGCTGGAGGAGAGGAGCACTCTGACCAGCCGCTGCAGCAGCCTGGCCAGCAGCCAGTACAGCCTGGTGGAGAGCCAGGAGGCCTCACGGCGGGGCAGCTGGGACAGCCTGCAGGATCCCAACGACAGGCTGGACAGCATCTCTGTTGGCAGCTACCTGGACACACTGGCTGATGACATGGATGAGTATTCCCAAAACGCCTCTGAAACCGCTGCCGCAGTCACGCCAGGCAGAGCCCTGGTCAGGGCGGAGCAGGATTGGGTCAGGATTGACTCTGAAAGAGGTCTTGCAAAGCATGAGAAGGGCAAAGCAGAGCGTGAGTGGCCCCACATGGACCTCTCCCTGCCTGGGCTGCCCCAGGATGACCCTTTTGCTAAGGAATCCCAGGTGGCCAATGGGTATTTGGACCAGCATCCCTCCTCCCTGGAACCAGGCAGAGACATCAAATTGCCTTCAGGGGCTGGGGAGAAGCTGGGGAAGGAGAACTCAGGTGGGAAGGCTCAGAAACCCGAGGCTGACTTTGAGAACTGCAAACTCCACAGCAAACTCCACATGGAGTACGATGCCCACTGGCGCTGGCTCCAGTCTCAGGATGATGTTACATTCTTGTAGCCTGTGGCTTTGCCTTCCCAGTCCAGTTCTCCCAGATGGCCTGGTCTTCTTTCTTTGTCTCTGCTTGGGAAAGTTGGGGTGGCTGGAGAGGAGGGGACAGGCTGGCTTGATGGTCTTACACTGTTCCCCTGAACCCCTCAAAAGTGTTTGGTGATGCAGCCCTAAAGGATGGGGATGCCTACCCTGTGGTAAATTTCTGGGAGAGGCAGGATGAGGTGGTCTGCATAAATTTAGTCCTTTGCTCTGGGGTGGTGCTTGTAGCTGGTGGCTGGTCACTCTCTTGTCCTTGGTGTTGGTGGCAGGGAAGAGTTAATCAGGGAACTGAGACAGTGGGGCTTCTGGGACCCTCTCCCTTCTAATCCTCAGCCTCCTATCTCCAAAAACTGAGGATGCTTCCTGCAAACTGCGTATCCAGAGAAGACAGGAGATGCTCCCAAGCAGCCACAGCTTGGTGGTACCAGTGAGCGAGGTGAGGGCACGACCATCAGCAGGGCATCCCTGTTGGATGTGCTCATTTGCAGTCATCTTCAAGGCCAGTGTCCGCTCAGAGCAGAGCTGACCTGGTGCACCTGGGGTTTGCTCACAGCACATGATGGATTCTAACCCCTCCTCCCATGTGGGAGGATCTCTGCCTCTGTGAAGCGGATCTGAAGAGCGATCAGGGCGGTCACTGTAGCTGCTCCTGTTGGGCTGGACGACTTTGTGCCCTGCAAAGGAAGGATGATGGTACAGGCTTCCCTTCCTCGTGTGATTACACAAGAAGGGCAAAGTACTGGATAGGAGATGGAGAATCACTTGTCCCAGTTTGTTTCTGGACAGTGTTCCACCTCAGGACCAGGTCTTGCAGAACCCCTGGGATGTGGCAGCATGTGGGCAGCCTGGCAAAGCCCATGGGGCTCAGTCTCCAAAAGGCTCCTGATTTCCCCTGACACAGTGTGATGGGGATGACAGCCTGGATTCTCCATGTGTGATGTATGACACCAGGCTTCTGCCATCTGGCAGCAACCAGAAACATGAGGCTCCTCTGCCAGAGTGGATTTGCCCTACAGACATCTTCTCTGTCCTCTCAGCCTTGGCTTCTGCCTGTGCCTTTTGCTATCCATCCACCATACCTCCCAACACACCCCTTGATGGCTTGTAGAGCATGGCCTGCAGCTGGAGCTGGGTGAGAGCTTGGGCAGGACCTGCTGCCTTCACCAGACAATTCAGGGAAGGACCTGAGCATCCTGTAGCCCCCTGCTTTAAGGAGAGGAGCTCTTCTACATGCATGGACTCACCTGGAGGGTACATCCATGGGTGCATCTCTACCTGGCTGGGTGCTGTAACAACTTTTTTCTTGCCATGATGCTGTGTTCCCCTGCCTGCATGGGCTGCTGGCTGGCTCTTTACTTGCTGGGTGATGGGAATGAGGTCAACATCTCTTAATGCCAATGAGGAGCCAGGAGAGAGGAAAGACATAACTAACTATTTCTAGATGAGAGATGGGAGCTGACCGTCGTTAGGAAGGTGGTTGACCGCACAATAGGTTCAAGTTGTGCCTCTGAAGCAGCAACTTCAGTGGAAACTACCCTCTGTGCAGAGACTCCCAAGCACTCTCCTTCCCCCTGTAGATCTTCAGAGCATCCTGGATGGACGTGGAGAGCAGAATAACCTCCAGAATTCTCCAGAGGTGGTGCCTGTGAGGACTTGGAATCCTGGCAAACAAGGACTGGGTTGCCCTACGTGAGCATCCCACCTGCCTGCCCCGGGGCAGCTGTGCTTGACTTAACTGTTGCCTCTGAGCTGCTTGGGGCTCCCTGCATAGCTCCACTGCTGCTGCTGAGCCACCATGTCCCCCAAGGCTGGCTGTCCCCCGCTTTCTTGCTAGCTCTGCATGCAGTCAATCAGCTGAGGGCCCCTGGGGCTGACAGGGTAAGGCCTCCAGCACTGTTAAAGTAATTCTCAGCAGAAAAATAACTGGCTTAATAAATGGTAGTGTTTCTCCCAGGCCAAATGGTTGATGCTTTGCTGAGCTTATGGGGTTTCTGGGGAAGGGGTGAGGCTCTGGGCTGAAACTCCCTGGGGCTTTTGGCAGCTGTGCAGGCACAGCAGGTTTGGCCCCAGTCTTGAAACAGGCACAGACCATGTGTCCAGGGACCTGTCCCTTCTCATCGCAGCTGGGTGACACATAAAGTCATGCTTCCTGAACCAGTCAGGTGGCAGAGCAAGTCTGGTGGGAGTGAGGATGGTGACGAGACTGGATCTCTGGGAGCTACTGAAAATGGCAGCTTCACCCTTCCTGCCCCAAATTTCCAAGGAAGCTCTTTCTAAGAGTTTGCCAGCCCCATTAGTTGTGCTGGGGTCTCCATTTGCTTCCCTTGTTCTGCAGCTGTAGTTTTGGCTTCCTGGGCCTTCTCCACCCAGGACATGCCAGGGAGGTCTGGATGTAGGACAGAGAGTTCTCCAGCCCAGCCTGGGGCGGGAGCAGCTGCAGCTCCGATTTCAGGCTGCTGGGATTTGCTCCTGGGTGGGTCCCTTTAAAAGCACCGAAGCCAGTGCTCATGCAAACATCAGCCTTTCCAAAGCAAACGCAAGCAGCTTATCCAGCCCTGCCATCCATCCCAGCCTCAGCATCCGGTCCGGCTCCTGGCTTTGAAACTGTGAGCTTTTGCAGATGGAGAGGTGGATGCTGGAGCCAGCAAGACTCGACAGGATTTCCCCATTTTTCTGCTGGGCTTAGGTGAAAACCAAAATTAAGTGAAGAAACCTTAGAAACAAAACCTCCGTTCCTCTTCCAAAGCTATACCCCAGCGATCGGACTGCTCTGTGTCGTGGCAGATCAGCCCTTGCTGAGGGTCCCCTGTGCATGGACTTCTCATCTGAGCACACAGGAGCCTACATTTCTCGTTGCCTCAAAACCTGGGACTCTTCCACATCCCAGCCCTTGGAGCTGGAAGGGTGGATGAGACATCCAGTTTTCCTGCTACCACCTGCCCTGCCTCAGCTTCCTCGATGAGGGTCGCCCACCTCCAGGCTTTGCTGAGGCACATGCAGAGCCAACGTGTCCCAAAACCAGCCCTGGTGACCTTTCTGCATTGCACCCATGGGTGGGAAATGGCTCACCATGTCGATCTGCAGCCTGTCCTTGCAGTTGCTGGGGGAGAAATGGTTTGCCTGGCCCTGCCTGTTGCTGCCCTTGGGATGTTCTTGGGCCGTTCAGTGCTGGTATCAGGTAAGAAAAGGAAAAAAAAAAAGCAATAAAGCAGGCAGGATCCTAGCTGGTGCCAGAAAACAAGGACCTCTCTTACAATAAAACCACCAACAAGCCTTTTTCTTTTTTTTTTTTTTAAGATATACACAGAGATTAGACTGTCTTAATGAGGCAGTAAAACACTTTAATAGCTCCCCTTGCTATAGTTATTAAAAAATCCCCTGGGCTTTCCCCTCCCTGTGTGCAGCTCAGCTCCAAAAGGGCCTGTCCCCTGGGCACTGCAGCCATTTAAGCAATTTATGTTCATGGGGAGGCAGTGTGAAAATAACCCTTTCCCAAGGGAGAAGAGGCTGGCCTCCATGGTCAGAAGGGAGGCAGCATCCAGCCCCTCTGCCTGCCACTGTGGCCTCTGGTCTGGCAGCCCCATGGCCTCAGGCAACCCTCTGGGCTCACTGGCATGGGGGTGTATCACTGTGGGGTGTCCTGGGGAGCAGGTGCAGTGGATGTGTAGGTGCAGCCTGCAGGGCTGGATCCTGGCACCCTCAGCCTCCTTGGTGCTGAGAGTGGGTTGATGCTCACTGTTGTCCCTTGTGCCACTCCCTGCGCATTGCTCAGGGCTCAGGTGCTGGGAGGCAAAGTGTGTACTGGAGTTGCTCTAAAATGAGGGCTGTGCACAAGCACCACTTGTCCCAGACCTCCCTGCCACCATGTTTCCTCTGGCACCTACTGCTGAGAGTTGAAAAGATAAGAAAGGGTCCAGATGAAGCTGCTCCAGCCTTGGGCTGGTGGTGTCCTCTCTGCCTGTTCCCCCAGGCTGAGCACAGGCTGCTGCGGAGGATGACCTGTCTGTAGATCAAACTCCTTCAGAGAAAGTTTTCAGCCAGAGCAGTGCAGTGAAGTGGCCCAGTGACAGTAGAGTGCTGTGCCTCAGGCCACCCCAGCCCCTGGGGTAATAGCAGGCCCGTGCACACCGTGGTTCCTTGTAAGCCTTGCTGGGGCTTGCACTGCCTGATATGCTGGGGCAGGAGGGGCCAACGAATTGGGTAGGAAAGGCTGGCCATGCCCCCAAGCCTCAGCCTGCCCTTTTTTTTTGACAGCTGGGATGGTTTCTTGGGCAAGGCTGAAGTATTGGTGCTGTCTGGAGCAAAGCAGTGATCCCCAGGGAGAGCCCAGTGATGCTGAAACCAGGATGGCATTCAGTCTTGGGTCCTGGGAGACTTGGCATACAGGCTGACCCTATCATTCAGCTGTCCTCCATCCAGCATCTCTCACTCACACCCTGCCCAGGACCTCTGCAGCATGAGGTTAAACCAGCCTGATGGAGGGTTCCTGTGTCCTGAGTTCCTAGTCCCTTCTGGGCTTTGCTTCCCACTACTCCAGTTACAGGTCTCCAAAGGCAGAAGCCTCCTGCAGGTTTTGTGTTGAGGCAGCCAAGGAGAAGGGAGAGATGTCGTCCAGTGCCCATCTTCCAAGGTATGGGCTTGCAGCTGCTCAACCTCTATGGCACATTGGAGAAGTCACACCAGAGCAAGGAGTGCTCCAACTGCCCAGGGCAGCTCAGGCACCAAGTGGGAATCTCATGGTCACCTCCTGCCTCCTCCCTGCTCGTGGGACCCCTTCGAGTTGCCCTCCCCACTACTGCTCTTGTTGTCAGGGGCTGAATGACCACCATGCTGGTGAACATGGGGACGAACGTGGAACACCAGCCAGGAGAAAGCTGAGCCTTTGGGAAACGCCTCCCCAGGCTGTTCCCTGCCTGGACTGGCAGTGGGCCAGGCCTTTGCTTTGGAGAATAATCCTCTGGCTTTAGAGCTTCCTGGCACGCCTTGGGAGTGAAAAACAAGCGTGACTGCTCGAGGCCTTATGGGTGTGTGGGCATGGGTGGGTGATGAGAACAGGCTTGGGGCTGTGTTCCTTTCTTGTGCCCTCCTTCCAGCCCAGTGGGTGCTCGGAGGAAGAGGCGGCAGAGCAATCCTCCCTGGGGGACCCACTCAGACCCATCAGGGTTCCTGACGTGCCACCTTCTCCTTCCCACTTCTGTGACCCACCACTTGGCAAGGGTTGCTCTGTACACAGGAGTAGGACTTGGGACATTCCCACTCCATGCCACCCCACCTTAGCTGCATGCACCCAGGGTAAGGGTGTGCTCCTGCCTCCTGGCCCTGCTTCAATCCCCACTAGGGGGGGCATAAAAATCTGAATTGCTTTCCTGAGAAATTAATCTGCTTTTACTGTCTTAGTGCAGTCTGACCTAGGAGAACCACCCCCGGGGTTGTGTTTTTTTTTTTTTTTTTTTTCCTCCCTGGGCAGTGTTTAGAGTGAGAATTACAGTAAATGTATTGCCAGGAGGCTGTGGGAGACAGGGGCCAGGCCTGCAGGAAGGGGAAAGTGGTGCAGGCAGGGTCAGAATGGTTTTAGGCAGGATTTTCCATGCTGCCCTCTCCTGTCAGCCCCATTGGTCCTGGGGGGCTGGAGAAAATTGCATCTGCAGTGAGCAGGAACGGTAAAAGACTTAAAGCTGCGTTGGCTTGCCCCTCATGGGGGGCAGAACCAGGGGGACTTTTGGCTGCAGAGAAGTAAAAGCTGAGCTGCTTAAAGAAGACACTTAGCAGCCAGAAGGGTAGCAGAGGGACACTGCCTGGCCAGGGCTGATGGCCTCATGCTGCACAGCCACCTCTCAGGGCATTATCGAGATACATCCTCACTGGGGACACCAGTGGAGATGAATGGGGAGCAGGACCAGAGAGGAATGTCCCTGTCCAGCTGCAGTGCTTGCTGTCCTCCAAACGTGGCTGTGGTGGGGGACTGGGTAGAGGGACAGCACTGACCATCAGGATGGGGGCAGGAGGTGGAATATGCTTCTACCACACACTCACTCCCACCCCACCAAACCTCCCACTGCTCTATTTGACCGCTCCAGCTGAAACCTGTGCAGCCACTCAGTGAGACTTGGACAGATTGGAGAGATGGGCACAGAGGAACCAAAGGAGGTTCAGCAAGGATGAGTGCAGAGTCCTGCATCCGAGGAGAAAGAATAAACTGCACCAGTA
Organism: Semnornis frantzii; assembly: GCA_013399775.1. Lineage (NCBI taxonomy): Eukaryota > Metazoa > Chordata > Aves > Piciformes > Ramphastidae > Semnornis > Semnornis frantzii. The sequence goes on along the minus strand of VWYK01037003.1, from coordinate 33,725 downwards.
CAGGCTGGGAGGTGATCTGCTGGAGAGCAGCCCTGTGGAAAGGGACCTGGGAGTGCTGGTAGATGACATCCATGGGACAGCAATGTGCCCTTGTGGCAAAGAGGACCAATGGGATCCTGGGTGCGTTAAGCAGAGTGTGTTCAGCAGATCAAGGGAGGTTCTCCTCCCCTTCTACTCTGCCCTGCTGAGACCTCATCTTGAGTATTGCCTTCAGTTTTGGGCTCCCCAGTTTAAGAGGGACAGGGATCTGCTGGAGAAGGTGCAGCAAAGGGCTATGAGGATGATGAGGGGACTGGAGCACTGCCTGATGAGGAGAGGCTGAGGGACCTGGGGCTGCTTAGTCTGGAGAAGACTGAGAGGGGATTTAATAAATGTTTATAACTATCTGAGGGCTGGAGGTCAGGAGCGGGGGGACAGGCTCTGCTCACTTGCTGCCTGGGATAGGACAGGGAGCAATGGATGGAAGCTGCAGTACAGGAGGTTCCAGCTCAACAGAAGGAAGAACTTCTTTAATGTAAGGGTCACAGAGCACTGGCACAGACTCCCCAGAGAGGTTGTGGAGTCTCCTTCTCTGAAGACTTTCAAGGCCTGTCTGGATGTGTTCCTGTGTGACCTGAGCTAGATTGTCTGGTCCTGCTCTGGCAGGGGGGGTGGACTCAATGATCTCTTTGGGTCCCTTCCAACCCCTGAAATCCTGTGAGCCTGTGACATCCATTCCTATTAATCCCCTTCATCCCCAAAGGTCAAGCCCATGTGGCTCAAATGCCATCCCTGGTTTTACAAGCACAGGCAGGGTGAGGGAAAGCAGCACCCCAGCACCGAACTCACACTGTTGAAATACTGAAGCTCATGTCTTGGGGGTTACACCCAGGTCTGGAGCTTCATCAGCCTTTAAAGCTCATCAGCTGCCCTGCTAAGGGCTCTGCTCCCACACTGCAGGGCCAGGAGAGCTTTGCTTCTTGCTTGCTCCCTCCCTGCCTCAGTTTCCCTATTGTTAAAGGTGGAGGAGATTAGAAAGGAAAGCAAGCCCCAGATTCCCTCAGCTTCTCCTGCTCTCAGAGACTTTCTCATGACTGTGCAGCAGGGTTGGTTCCAGCTCCATGAGTCTCAGAGCAGAGTGGGGAGGCTGGGCATTTGCTGTGGTGCTTGTCTGTGCATCTCTCTGTCCCTGGCACAGCGCTGTGAGTGGGAGGTGAGTGCAACACTCATGGCTCTCCAATGCCTTGTGCAAAGCACTTTTGATCCCAGAACCAGCCCCACCCAGGACCTGTGCCCTGGGAGAGAGATGATGCTGGGAACTGAAGGGGTTTGAAGCAGTGTTTGGGCATCGGCTCCCGTTTTGGAAACTCAGCCCTTGGCCTCAGGGAAGGAGGGCACAGGTGATGTGAGCACTGAGGATTACAGCTGCTATAAAAAGCAGCGGCATCTCTCACTCTGGCTCTCTAAGGCGCTTAGGAGAGGAAAGAGGGACTTAAAAAGCAACCTCCTGCACGGAAGAGGCACAGGGAGCAGTCAGAGCAGCCTGATGCCCTCATTAACCTCCTGCCCCCTTGGCACACCCTAAAACCTCTCTTGGGTAAAGCAGTGCCAGCACTTCTTTCCATGAACCCTTTTCTTGAGCCTCTGATATTGCATGGCCAGACCCTCATCCCTGGCTCAGAGGATGTGGGGGAAAAGGAAAGGGCTGGTGGGGACAGACCAGCCCAAAGGAGGAGTCCTAGTGGGTGAAAAGAGCAGATGAGGCTGCTGTACCATTTTTACTGCCCCCCAAACAGCTCTCCCTTTCCCATCCTCACAGCCTCGCTTGTCCACATCATCCTGTTCTGCCACCTCCATTCAGAAGTCCTCTGAGGGTGCTGCAGATGTCTTCCAAAGTGCAGCCAGCTGCAGTGGTGGGTGGCTGGACTAAAAGCCACGGATTTGTGGGAGAGACAAGGGCTGCTTTCAGCCAACAGCCACCCTTGGCCTCCAGTGCCTGGAGGCAAAGTGGCTTCATGGCTTCTTGGGACTCTGACAGGCTTGTGAGTGTCCCCAGAGCAAAACCTGGGTAACGCCTGGTGACGTGTCTGGGGACAAATGAGGTGGAAGGCAGGTGTCAGATGATGGCAAGGATGCAGGGAGGGTGGAATGTGAAGGAAGGTGGTGTGGGAAACTGCTGTCCTCTGCAGGTTTCCCCCAGTGTGTGGCAGGGTCCAGTGGGGTCAGTAGAGAAAGCAGCTGCAGCGATGGGGTTCTGCACAGCTGCAGTGCCAGCCTGGTTCCTGGCACTGACTAGGCATGACCCTGAAGCTCAAGTAGATGGTCAGTGGTTTCCCTCCCCAGGCACACTGCCTTAACATTACCTGGGGGCATGGTCAATCCAGGGGATGGACACAGCACCAAGACCCCTTGGTGCTGTGTGCATCCCCAGCAAGAAGAGGTGCTTCAAAGGTAGGTTCTGTCCCTAAGAGGCTGAGGAGGGGGGTGGGGTGAGGGCACTGCCTCACCAGGTCCTTACCAGCCTTCAGCAGCGTGGCGAACCTCAGCGCAGGTGGCCACAGGAGGGAGCTTGGTTCCTTTCTTCTCCTGCTTGGAGGACAGTGGCCCAGGGTGGGTGACGGCCACGCTGGCCCTGGGTGTGAGCTGTCGTGTGGTGTGGGAGCTCAAATCAATTATGTAGGACCCAAGATGACTCAAGAAGGGAACAAGAGCCCAGATAAAGTGGATGTGGCAACCTCCATCCTCAGGGAAGATCTTCTTTCCAGCAGCTGGTGGGTGTTGCATTCCCAATGCAGAGGAGCCACTGGGGCTGTTGCTGCAGCTGGGGTGTGTGTGTGGGGTGCATTCATGCCCTGTGAGTGGCATATCCCTACGGCAGAAAACAGTGCCAGTGCCAGACATGCAGTTTCACCAGCCCTCTACAGCAGTGGCCAGGAGGACCTGGATGACCCTGATGTCCAGCCTCTAGATGTCAAAAAAGCAGGGGAGCAAGGAAAGCAATCCTGCCTCCTCATAAAGTCCCTCAGGAATCTGGACCTTTCCAGTTTCCCCAGCCCACAACCAACCCTGGCACTGCAGCCTGTTTCCAGGGGCCAAGAGATCTGGGATCACTCCCCAGCTTCTCCCTCTGCTGCCATGGCATTACTGCCTGGCTCCTTTTGACAGTGCCAGTGCAGGAGCTGGCTGGCAGCTCCCAGAGCAGCCACCTTACAAACACAGGGCCAAAAACCAACCAACCAACCAACCAAAAACAGAAAAAAAAAAAGAAAAGAAAATGATGGTGGCAGCTTTGGTGTGCCTGATTGGAAATGGGTGATTACTGAGGGGAGGTTTACAGGTACTCACTGCAAAGCTGACAAAGCCCCAGGTGACACTGTTGGTAATGGCTCTCATTAAAAGCCATCAGAGCAGAAGGTTGAAACCACCTCCATTTGTCCTAACCACTCTCAGAAGGGGTTAGGAAATGGTGCTCTGGCCCCTGCTGTTAGGGATGTGCTGGGTACGTTGGACTGGGAAAGACAGGGCTGGTCTCCCTGAATGCAGAGGCAGAAGTTCTGACTACTTGCCTTTTCCCGGGATCGAGTTTCTAGAACATCAATGTAGCCCCCTTTTTTTTTTTTAAGTCCAAGGAAGATGTGGAGGTCAAAAGGATCCTCATAAGGAAGGAGGCACTGGGACTGGGTCCATTCGTAGAATCATAGAATGGTAGGGATTGGAAGGGACCTGTGGAGATCATCGAGTTCAACCCCCCCTGCCAAAGCAGGATGACCCAGGGCAGCTCACTCAGGAACACATCCAGGTGGGTTTTGAAAGTCTCCAGAGAAGGAGACCCCACAACCTCTCTGGACAGTGTGCCCTTATCCTCACAGTAAAGAAGGTTTTCCTGATATTGAGGTGAAACTTCCTGTGCTCCATGTCATACCTGTTGCCCCACATTCAGAAGCACTGAAGTGAGACTGGCCCCTTCTTGACAACCATCCTTCAGTTATTTGTAAACATTAATGAGACCCCCTCTGGCTCTTCTCCAAGCCAAACAGACCCAGGTCTCTCAACCTTTCTTCATAAAACAGATGTTGCAGTCCCTTAATGATCCTTGTGACCCTCCACTGGACCCTCTCTACTGTTCCCCTCTTTTTCTTGAAATGGGAAGCCCAGAACTGGACACAGGACTCCAGATGTGGTCTCACCAGGTCAGAGTAGAGGGGAGAAGAACCTTCCTCACCTGGCTGGATGCACTTTTCATAATGCATCCCAGGATAACATTAGCCTTCTTGGCCACAAGGGCACATTGCTGCCCTGGTCCTGTATCTCCACTCTGCTATACAGAAAATTGACGAATCCTGGTTTAAAACCCCAAGTCAGACAAGAGCTGGCCTTAAAATTACCAATGAAACTATGATGGTGCTCCTTTTCCCACTTGATTTGGAACCTCACCCCCAACTGTGGCTGTTCCTTAAATGGGATCTGCCTGAAGTTAGCAATGAGGAAGGATGCCTTTGGGCAGAGAGAAGTGGCAGGCAGTTGGAATCAGAATCAGTCAGAGTTGGAAGGAACCACAAGGATCATCTAGTTCCACCCCCCCTGCCATAGGCAGGGACTCTCTATCCTAGATCAGACTGTCCAGAGACTCATCCAGCCTGGCCTCAAACACCTTCTGGGATGGGGCCTCAACCACCTCCCTGGGCAGCCCCTTCCAGGGTCTCACCACACTCATGCTGAAGAACTTCCTCTTCACATCCAGTCTGAATCTCCCCACCTCCAGCTTTGCTCCATTCCCCCTAGTCCTGTCAATACTTGACACTCCTTGAGTTTTGGGTGTCAATGCCCTAGCAGGGAAGTGGAAGGCACTCACTCAGACAGGGGAGGTCTCCCCCCTCCATCAGCTCATCCACATGTTGCTGACCCCAGTGCAGAGCCAGCACCCCTTGTGGTGGCAGTTAGTTTGGGGGTGGCAAGGGAGATGGCTGTGCTAAGATGAAGTCATATAGAAGTTGTTTTGTCCCACTAAGAGTTGGGGTTTTGTGCAAGTTGGATCCCTGCCCTCCCCTCCAGCAACTCGCCTCAGAGAACTGTGCTGTGTACCAGCACTGCTGCTGCTAGTCAGGAGATGCTGGGTGGAGGGAAGGCAGTGGCCCTGACCTAGCCAGGAGCATGGAGGAGGAAGGCTTCCTGGGGAGGTGGGACTGTCACCCTGCCATCCCAGAACTACAGGATGCAGGGGCTGAAGTGGGCTGCCAGGGGAGGAGCGATGGCCTGGGCAGGTCATCGATGTGCTGGGCTGGATTTGACCCCTACTGGCACTGACTTTACAGTGCTTTTGGCAGCCCCTGGCTCACACTGCTGCCCCAACTCCTTGCTGAGCCCTGGATCTGTCCCCAGAAATGCAGACACTCCCATTTCTCCCACAGCCTCCTTGTCTCCTTTGCCCTTTTCGCCACCCCATCCCCATGCCAAAGGACTGCCCAACTCCTGCCTGGTTTCTCTGGCGAGCTTTGTTTGGTGGGTGTATTTTGCATTTGCCTTTGTTTGGTGGTTTTTTTTGGTTTTTTTTTTTTT
>VWYK01037003.1:0-23165 GCA_013399775.1 Semnornis frantzii | reverse complement strand
CCAGAGCAGGATCCCCTATACCAGATCACACAACAATGCACCCAGGCAGGTTTTGAATATCTCCAGAGAGGGAGATTCCACAGCTCCCCTGGGCAGCCTGTTCCAGGGTTCTGTCACCCACGCAAAGGAAAAATTCCTTCTTACATTTAAATGAAACTTCCTGTTCCTCAGCTTCCACCCATTGCCCCTTGTCCTGTCATTGGGCATCACCAAGTAGAGCCTAGTTCCATCCTCCTGGCACTCACCTTGCACATATTTATAAACATGGATGAAGTCACCTCTCAGTCTCCTCTTCTCCAAGCTAAAGATCTCCAGCTCCCTCACTCTCTCCTTGTAAGAGAGCTGTTCCATTCCCTTAATCTTCTTTGTGGCTCTGTACTGGACTCCCTCCAGCAGTTCTATGTCCCTCTTGAACTGGGGGTCCCGGAACTGGACACACGACTCCAGATGCAGCCTCACCAGGGCAGAATAGAGGAGTAGGAGAAACCTCTCTCGACCTATTAACCACAGCCCTTCTAATACACTCCAGGATGACATTGCCTCTCCTGTCCACGAAAGCACATTGCTGGTTCATGGTCAACCTCCCATCAACTAGGACCCCCAAATCCTTTTCCCCTTCACTGCCTTCCAACATATCAGTCCCCAACCTATACTGATGGGATTAAACCTTACTTCAGTGGATGAGATGCACACCTTCCCATCATGCACAAGCCTAATCCGAGGTTAGAAACCTTGGATGATGAACTTTATGGGGGCTGTAATCAGCTAATGGAGGGTGTGAGGGGCTGGGAGCTGCAGAATGGTGGTGACTGGCTGAAGGTAGCAGCACAGTAGGTATTTCACAGTATCACCAAGGTTGCAAGGGACCTCAAAGATCATCAAGTCCAACCCAATTTCTCTCTCCATCCCTAACATCTGGCACAATGGCCTGCACAGGAAATGGACATAATTGCCACCAAGAGGAAAATTAAATCCTCTTTTGGAGCAAAGTCCAGGTTCAGGTTCATGTAGGCTCCATTCAGAAGGCAAGCAGCTGGGCACGCAAGGGAAAAACTGTGGTGAGTGGGGGCCCCATGGTGCACTCCTGGGGCAGTTGCACTTCTGGATCCAGGACAGCCATGGTTTGGAGATAAGAAAAAGTAGTGCCTGCCTCTATCCAGCCCCTGGAAGAAGCTCATAACACAAGCAAAATCAGGACATGCACACAGGCATGTATAAATGCCTCAGATAAAAGAGTATCAGCATCTAACTCAGAGACACTTCTCCCTGCTCGCTGGGCACTGCTGAGGCTCAGCACAACTGCTGAGGCCCTTGCAGGGTGAAAGATGAGGTGGAAAGTACTGAAATGGGGTGAGATCAATACTGAGAAATTGATCCAAAGCAGCTGGGGAGAGGAGATAGGGTAGACTGGGTAAAGTAGAAGCTGTGGAATAGCATCTCTCCCTGAACAGCCAAGTGATGTGGCACAAAGTGCTCCTGCACCTCCCTGACTCTGCCTTAGTCTTCAAGAGCATCCCTGGAGCAGGACTCTTGGGATGTGCTGTGTTTTTTGAGGCATAGAAATACTGTCTGGGGCCACCCAGATTTCATGATGTGTTTATCCCCTCCTCATACCAGCAGCATGAGTGACAGTCATTTGTCAGAAGCCTCTTGGAGTGCACAAGTGGCACAGGGATGCTCTATGTCCAGTCTCATCTCGGTGGGGTACACAACTCCCCTGCATTCACTGGGGATGGGTGTCCATGAGGCACTTCAGCCACAAGAAAAGACATGCTCCTAACAGGAGAACAGAGGGAGGTGGGAGAAAGGGATGAAATTTAAATGCAACTTGATCAGTGAGACATTCACACTCCCTGCAGAGATGGAAACATGCAACGGAAGAGGAAAAATGTTAGATGAACAAGCAAACTCGTGCTCTAGTTTATTTGCTTTAAATGGAACTGGGTGTGAAAACAGCTGCTAAAAAAGCCCTTTTCCTAGCAGCAGGAGCAGAAGCACCTCTTTTATTGAAACAGGTCCCAACCCAGCAACCTCCTTATGCCCTGCAGCAAGGCAGGACCAGCTCTGGCCAAACCATTCCTGATGGACACAAGTTCAAGAGCATTCATCAATGTGTCAGACATGATGCAGCAGTCACAGCTGGACATTGTATCTGTCTTGTTTGAAGGACAGACTCTGCTTATTCATTAGCAAAATCAGGAGATATCTCCCAGGTTTGTTCTGCTGGAAAAATGCCTGCCTGTCTCTGGCAGTAGTCATTTGTTAGCAAGAAGTCCCCTGTTCCCCCAAGATTCACATCTTTCTAAATTAACTTGCTGTCAGAGTCTGTTCTTCCCTGTTTGCAGACATTTCTTAGGTTAGCTGCGCTGGATGAGTTGAAACTGTGCTGCACCCTGAGTGACACCAGCACAATGCTTTGCCAATGGACAGCTAAAGACACTGTCCCTCTGCAGAGCCAACACTGGCATGAAGGGTCTGGTGTGGAAGTGGGGTGATGCAGAGAAGGCATTCATTTAATTATGATATTCTCTTAAAAAAAGCTTCTCTGCAGCAGTATGACACTGCACCAAGCCTACATTTTTTCCTAGCCCCATCTGTTGGGTAACATTGCTTTTCCAGAGAGTGGTCCCAGACAGATGATGGCTTGGATGTGGTAGGTGGGAGGCAGGGATGCTGCTGGGTGTGGTTAGTTTCTCTCCACATCTTCCAGCCTTAGGTGTTCCCCACAAAGGAAGTGCAAAGATGGCCAGAAGGTGAGGTCAAGGCCCAGTCAAGAAAGAACAGCACTTGCAGAGGAGTAGAAAGGCATGGTCCTTGCTCCAGGGACCTGATGCAGTCCATTGCTGGACCATGTGATGGCAGGAAAGAAAATGCTGCTGTGGCAGGTTTCATCCTCAAAGCTAGCCTGGGTTACTTCCTGGCAGTGTGTGCCAGGAGCCATCCCACTGCTTAGGCTTTGTGGTTCAAAGGTTTGGCAGCAAAACCAGTTGACCCAGAGTGGGGTCACATCTGCTTGCTTTTCTCAGGGCCAGACCACTGTGGTTTGCTTGTCCCGAAGCTGCAGCAGTGCTAGGGCAGATGAAGAGATGGGGCATCTACTGTTGTTACAGTAGCTAGGAGTGGGAATTAACCTGGTCAAAGTCATCCTATGGCAGCTATTGCTAGACATTAGTCCCACCTCAAACAGTGGCTAAGGAACCCCTAATACACCACCATAGATCAAAAGGAAAGGTGAGGCAGGAGGGTTAGTGTTAGAGGTGGTTAGCACCAAGGTGGCCAAACAGAAGGGAATCTGACGTGGTTTCTGCCCATAACTTTGTGAGGCAAATGAATCATCCTCAAATCAGAGCCTGAAAGGAAGATGTAAGTCCTCTCTGATGGGCCTGAGACGCTATCTGCAATCCTTGCCACAGGCTGAATTATCCTAAGAGCCCTGTGGTTGTGCGTGGGAGCAATTAAAAGCAGATCCCGAGTCCCTGCAGGATCACCCAGCAGCTATTTTCAGCAATGCTACATTCATGCAAGGTTTCCTAAAGAAGCCTGAAATGTGGCGCGTGGAGATAAGGCTGGAAAATAAAAATACAGCTACTGGGTCAAAAGAGCAAAGAGAAGAAAGACCCTGCTCTGAGAACGGCTGAAGGTTTTGAGCAGTCACAAAGCCATCGACCAGGAGAGCCTGGCTGCTGTCAGCGAGCCTGCCTTGCCTTACCTCATCGGTCAGGAAAAGTTTCCTCAAGGTCTCCTCCAGAGATCAGCAACGCAGAGGAGACCTTGGCTGAACCGTGTGACACTGACAACGGTCTTCCCACAAAACATCAGCTCCCACACAAACTACCAGACCCTTCCCATGTGGTTCCCATGAAGGCAGCGAGATGCTTTCCTGGGAGCCACGCACGCCACAGTCTCTATGGCAACAGCTTTGTTTCCAGTCAAACTTCAGCCCCCCCCCTCCTTTCCCCCCCATGCTTTTTTTTTTTTTTTTTTGGTGTTTAAATAAGGGCAATATTCAGTGAACTGCTGGGGATGGAGGAGGGAGGGCGGGCTGATTCCCAAGGCTTGCAGTAATTAGGCGCTTGGTACGTTGGCGACAGGCTTGTCATTTGCCCAGCCGGCACTTCGCCGCAGCGCCGTCTCTGGCACCTCTCCAGCGCTCCGAGTTAAGCTGCTTTCCAAATGTTTCGACCCAATTTTTCTTAACTGGTAGCCAGGTCTGAGCTGTGCTCACGCAGGAGCCTTCCTCCTGCCTCGGGGGGCTCGCATCTGTCCCCAGTCAGAGACACAGAGGTAATTCTGGGCAAGTCGCATATGTGAGACTTCGTCAGCTCAGAGTAAGCAGGGAGGGAACAGAGAGAAATAAAGGTATTTTGGGCTCTCCTTGGTCAGCTCTCTCCAGGAAAAAGATGAAGAGGGGCTCTTTCACAACCTTCTTATTCATATCCAGGTGCTCTAGGGGATGAGGATGGACAGGAGCCTCACCCTGGCTGGAGGGGAACTCTGCCTTCTTCCTCTCCAACAATACATCTTTCCCTCTCCTTCAATGAAGCCTCCAATTTTCCACTCCTACTCAGTATCACAGCAGCATTCATCTCTCTCTAGGGATGCCTGGACAAGCTCTAATTGAATTTTTAAGAAGTGCCTGCAAGAGAGGTGCCAATGTCTTGAATGTCCTTTCAGATTTTGCTCAGCTGCATCCTGAGAGTTCCTCTGCCATCCCAAACCAAGCCCAGCACCTGGTTCTCATAGTCCTGGTAAGTACACAGGACTCGGTAATGATTAGACTCCCTCAGCTGTGTCCTACAAGCTGTTATTGAGGAGTCCAAATCATCCTTGATGTCTCCGAGTCACTATTTAAAGTAGAGATTAACTATTCACACTTTAATCTCCCCAAAACAGGCTCCAGCCCTTTGGCATCTTATTTCCATCTCTCTCAGTATCCTTCTAAATATGATTAGCACAGAAATGCTGATAGGGGAGGTTGGAGCTGCTGCCGAGTACATAAATCCAGGCATTGTGTTTAAGGCAGCTAATAGACCAGCTTCTTATTTACTGTCCCTTGGTCCTTCTGTCCTGTCCCTGAAGTCATTTTATGCAAACTCATTCAAATGAAACCTTCTCTTTAAAGGCTGCTGCCTGCCAGTGTTAACAAACATGGTCTCATCTGCACTCCTCTGAGGACTGGCTCATTTTAAGTGTATAAATGGTGTGAAGACAGGCCCAGAGTGCTAAATAGGAAGAAGCCTTCAGCACTGAAGGGTGCTGCTGGAGTTTGGGAAATGCCTTCTTCTCTGCCTGGATGAGGCAGAAGGTCTTATCTGGATTTCTGATCCTAACTTGGGAGAGATGTCACCTCCACCCAGGACAGGGAGGATGCTCGGCTCTCAGTTCAGTTGGGAAAGGGCTTTTTCTGAAGTGTCAGAAAGTGAACAGACCCCATGGCTGTCCCTGCCCCTGTCCAGCCCTGGGACAGCTGTGGTGCTGTGACAAGCTGTGAAAGTCCCTCTGCAAAAGGCTTTGTGAGGGAAGGGTCACCCTGCCGGTCTTGTCCCACGCAGAGGCAAAACCAAAAGGTGCCCAAGGTCACCAGAGAAGATCAGTGCTGAGCTGCAAATAACATGGCAGAGGCATGGGTGCCTCTGACCACAGCTTTGGTGTCTCTTGCTGCCTGGGAGGCATGATATCTATGTGGGTTTTGGCCCTGCTTTACAGTACTCACCCTAGTGGGGTGGTTTTAAGTTCCCCTATCCACACTGTCTTGCATCAGGGACCCCAGCAACCAAGGCAGGGGTGTCTGTTTCATGGGGGCACTGCAACTGCACCAGGTCCTGCCATGGTGGAGTTTCTGACCTGCTGTGACTTGGTCCTTTGAGCATCTCAGGACAGGAGCATGTATATTTTTAGGTTCTGTCCCTGCTGCCTATCTTTGTTGGGAAGGCAACACTAAATCAGATGAGTGGCAGAGCCCAGTGATGTTACAGCCCCAGCAAGCTGTTGATTAAATGTTATATTTAACACTTTAGGACAGTATCCGTTCCCTTCCAGCTGGGACAATGAAAGACTCCTCAGCAGCAGCTCCCTGTTGTTTTCCCAGCTGAGCCTCATGTGAGATGCTTAGCACTGCTCCCTGCAAGGAGATTCGGCATTTCTTGTCCCAGATACTTCCTTCCCAAATATCTGTGTCCCAGATATCTGCCAGCCCTTGCCTAATCATGACCCCCCCAACCCAAGGGACTTGACGTCCCACCAGCAAACCATGGGTGCTGCTCACCCTGCAGGCACTGGCTGGAGTTTTGGCTGGTGTGTATCTCTTGTGTCCCAGGAGAACAGAAATAAAGAGGAATAGTGAACAAATACATGGATTGTGCTCCAGATGAGTGTGGTCTTCATCCCACTGCAGAGACCGAGCCTGTGGACTTCACAGGCTCAAAGCATGGAATGTGCAAAGGGATTTCAGCTCTGCTCCCCTCAGCAGAGGATGCTGGTTCCCAGAGGTTTTGGGGGGTGGTAGGCACATCTGGAGGAGCCAAGAGCTTAAATCCCTCTGTAGATCCCTCCTGACTTCCCACCCAAGCAGGGAAACTGCCACCAGCTCACTACAGTAGGGCCTTGTGCCCTGAAAAAGATGTGATGAGCTGGCTGTTGGGGTGTGAGGACCAAAAGTACCAGGAATTCAGAAGGGAATTGTGCACGTTTGCACTCCCTGGCACCACCCTCACAAATTATGGGGCAAACAGCAGGAGTATCATCGAGAGATTGCCTCGACCAGCCAAGCAGCTCTGCCTGTGCCTCTGCCTGCCCGTGGTGGCTGAAGCCTGTATGTCTGCACTCTTCTGCCCAATGAGGAGGGAGACTACAGGATGAAATGAGGGAGCTGGGAAGCCAACACTCACTCTTTGGGTTATCACTGTATAGACTTGTCGAGGCTGTGACGGTTGTGTGAAGTGCTGTAGAAAGGATCCAGACTGCTGAGCTGTGTTTCCTAGGAGTTTGTGGATTCGTTGGTGTCTGATGAGGGGTTAAGCTCATATGGCAGCTTTTCGCTCACAATGCACAAGCAGGTTGTTATCCTGTGCTCAGGCATCTGTTGCCATGAAACTTTTAATTTTGGAGATCCTAGCTCAGTTGAGCCTGGCAAATGAATTTTAGCACCATTGGGCGGCACAGGCTTATGCACACACACATTTACACACACATGACACACACACAAGCCTCATTTCTTTAGGGAGGGGGCTAAACCTGAGGATTTTGTCTGGAAATCTGCTCAAGATACAGTTTGTCTGGGAGAACCCAGCACATCAGATAAGCTAACACTCCTGTAAATGTGAAAGGGTCAAGTCTTGGTCTAAACCCCACCTAAACCAAAGGACAGAAGCCAGCTGGCATCCCCAGGCTTGGCACCAGACTCCTTTTGACCCAAAGCATACAATGCACAATGCCCACACTCACCTATAAAGTCGTGAATGAGGTCCTTGATGAGATGCCCGACGATGGCGTATGCCACTGCCACCACCACCAGGGCCGCCATGAGAAGGTAGAGGACAGCCTTTGGCAGAGGAATGGCATCTCGAGGAGGAGGTTTGTACTCCTTGTAAAGCTGGTCATTGTCTGAGTATGAGTACTGGAACAAGTGGTCCAGGCCAGCTGTGAAGTTGCTGGAGTTCATGGACTGGCTGTTGGACAGGTAGTTGTCCTGCTCAGGGTCCTGGAGGACACTTACCACCGAGCTGGTGGTGGCTTCCACTTGCTGCACCAAGTTTAGAGTTTTGTTAACGCTGGGTAGGATCTGGGAGAGGAAGGTGCTCCAATCTTTGATGGCACTGATGTTACAAATAATCATAATTGCAGCGAGGAAAGAGATATCCACATTCAAGAGATTTAAAAGGGAGAGCAAGAGGCGAGAATTGCCGTGCTTACACCAAACCATGTACTGTGAACTGGGCAGAGAAGGTCTTGCTGGGGCAGGTTTCTCATTTGCAAATTCTTACATGATCCAATGGTGATTCATTTGTGATATGTCAGTCCTCACTCCTGCAAGTGCCCACAGCAAACCCCTATGGGCATGAAGTTCCTTGGGCAAAAGTGGGTGCTGGAGTGATTTTGACCAATATCATTTTTGTTCCTCAGCCGTCTCTCCCTGATGCTACTCAGTAAAGGAAGGTGGAGAGATAGGATCCTGTAGGTATTTTCAGTCATCTGGAAAAGAAAAATAAGTTGCCTTTCTCCAGCTTTTCACAGTCGAAGGTCCTTGAAGAGGCAGAAATTCCCGCTTTGCTGTCCCTCAGACTCAGTCTGGGTAATGGCAGGCACAAGGTGTGCGGTGCTGAGCTGTCACTCTCCCCGTAACGCAGTTCACACTGTCCAAAGTGCTTGCAGAGGAGAAAGGTATGTTCAAAACCCACAAAGTTCAGCTGCTCCCAGTGTGCAACAGAGCCAGCAGCACACAGCTCCTGGCCACGTCAGCCTGGCTTTCAGCAACTTCTTTTGCCGGCATCTCGAGATCAATTCCTTGGAAAATAAAACCATAGTCAGAGACACCAACCAAGACAGCAGCAAGCCCAGCGTCTGGTGTCCAAAGGGCAGCTGAACGAGGAACGGCCGCTCTCGGGATTTACCTTGAGGACTTTTGCAAGAGAACAGATATACTCGCCTGATGCTTCAGCTTGTTTTATTCAGCACTAGGCTCCCGACGGACCTCCCCGCAAACAGCAACCGATCTGGTGCCGCTGCCTGCCATCGGCGGGATGTGCGTGCATGCGTGCGTGCGTGTGTGTGCTGTGTGTGCACTCCTCCTTCCCTTTCCTCCCGTCCCTTCAACCTACAGCCCCGCTCGCTCTTCCCAGCCGCCTCGGCTGCCAGCAGCGAGGGGGATTAGCTGCCGAGAGGTTGGCTCCACAACTCCCGAGCGTGCCGAGAAGCCGGCGGTGCGCGGTGAGAGCGTAGGCTCAGGCTCCGCCGCTGCTCCTCGGGGAGTTAATCCTTTCGACGCCAAAAGATGCGCCTTGATCCGACCGCTGGATCTTCCCGGAGAGGTGGCGGGCAAGGTGGGCAAGGTGGGGAACAGCCGGAGCGTGCGCGGGGGTAGGAGCGGGCACAGGCGTGTGCGCGGGGGCACGGCCGCCGTGTCCCAGCGGCAGCGCGGGCCCGGCGAGCGCTGAGGACAGGTCCCCTCGGCAGCGACCCTCAGCTCCAGCCCACCTGCCTTTGTCTGGGAGCTGCACCGCTGGCAAAGAGAAATCAAATCGCGGGCGCTGCCGGGAGGAGGACGGACATCGTCAATCCCACCGCCACGTCCCGGGGGAGCAATGCTCCCCGCAGCTCTGCTCCCCGCCGGACTCCGCCCAGCAAAGTTTTGGCATTAGCAGGATGCCTGATTTGCAAGACGGCCCAGATGATTTGGGGCTGAGCTTCCTCACCATCTCCCCTCTCCGGGTAGCTGTCTGTGCACGCCTGTAAGAGCCAGCCTGTCCCTAGTCACCTTGATGACGGTTTGAAACTGGTGCGAGTTTCCTACGAACCCATCTCCTGATCTGCCTTGGCAGTGGGATTTCACTGGGTTGCTGGCTTGCTTTGAAGGTGCTGGAACTTATTTAAAGAGGAAGAACAGGAAAGCTTAAAGAGGGGGAAATTGTCTTTCTATTTTTGATGGTGAAAACAAATCACAGTTCCAGTTTTCACATGTTTTTGTGTGTGCGCAGCTTCCCCGCCTGAGAAATAGCTGCCATGAGGGCAAAGGAATCACACATTAGGCTTGAATGCAGCCAAATGGAGCTTCTGAGAAATAATAGCCCAAAAAAATCAACTTTCCCCCCCCCCCTCCCTTTTTTTCCCCCCCCTTCCCCTCCTGTGTGTGTTACCAGCCAGCAGCAATCTTGCCAACTGCCTTAGGCTTTGAAGTGTATTGAATAAAATCTTTCCCTTATAATAAAATCACCAAGGCTCAAGTAGGTGTGGGACAAATTGTACAGCCCAGCAGCAAAGAAAATGGAGAGGAAAACACTTTTCTGCTCCCCTTGGTGTGCACACGGACCACATCCTAGTGAGTTCTGTTTCCCAGGACCATTTTCCAGCATCCTAAAATTTCTACTCACAGGTGACAGGACTGTGACTGAATGCAGAGACACATCCTTGTAGCTTCATGGAGATGTCCTGCAGTCGCACATGTCCTGATGTGCCTCTGCCCCATTGTCATGATAACTGGGGTTGGAGCTGCTCCTCTACTTCCAGAGCCTGAAGCCACAGGGATGCTTCCCTGTGGCCACAGGGCCAGGACAGGAGTTAGGAGCTAAGGGCAAACGGCCTCAGACTTTGCGTCCTGCAACATCAGATTTTATCCTTTCAAGAGGGAAAATGTAGCAAGATTATTTTTTATAAGGACTTTTCAATGCAAGATGAGTTTTAGGCCTGTAGGAGTATCACAGTGCAATCTGGCTTTGCCCTGCTCCAGAGGCACATCCTTTGGTTAGGATCCTCCAGAGAAGACGACTCCCAGGATATTCCCACTGGTCCTTAGGGATTGAAGCTGCTCTGAAGCTGTATTTTCTCTGCAGCTGTTTGGTGTTAGCAGTTGCCATGGCACCAGTGCATCAAGCAGAGGGAAAGGGAGAGCATCTGGTCCAGGATGAGCCATCCTTGTGTCTGACTCTGGGTGCAACCATCCCAGGTGGGCTCCCACCATGCTGTGCCAGTTTTTTTCCCAGGAGGGGAAGAAGTCAAGTGACTTGAGTCGAAGGATTTGCAAAAGTATGTGTGGGGAGATTAATGGGAGAAATTGACAGCAAAAGGGATGCTGTGGCTCCAGAGGTCTTAATGTCCTCTCCACCTTCAAGAGCTTTAACCAGACCTGGGTTAGAGTCCCCACTGAGCTGGGTCAGGGTCTCTTCCCTATATAATGAGTCAAACTCTCCCAAACAGAGGAATTCATAGGTAGCAAGAACGAGCTGAATGAACAGTTGAACAGATTTGCAGGCGGGAGACTGCTTTCCCACCTATAACCCAGGGTGACAACAGTTCTTTTCCTTCCTGCTGTGACATCAGCCAAGGGGTTTGTTTTGTTTTGTTTTTCTTTTTTTTTTTTCCTTTGGAAAACAGAGAGAGAATGTGCAGAGACCTGGCTTACCCTCCCTACTACTTTACAAGTGCCAGCCATAGGATCCATGATGCTCAGCTATTTTTGAGCCTGTGTACCTTGCCCAGCTGGGGCTGTCTGGTCACTGCCTTTGGGCACCCCTGAAAGCTGAGAACCATGGAGACCTGCTCACAGTGGTTTGGGAGCATAGATGCTGGTGGTTCCTGTTCTACTCCCCATGACCAGGGGCTTGTGGCACAGCTGGCACGGCTGGCACAACTCCATCTCCCACGCCTCACACCCGGCTCTCAGGGAAACACGTGGCTGTGAATCAGCACGTTGGAGGATGAAACGAGCCATCGGTTGGCAGCTTTCTGCTTGCCTAGGGACAGCTGGTGACAGCAGCCCAGGCCTTGTTGCAGCAAGACAGAGGGCAGCTCCCTTTGCGTTCCCAGACCTCCACTAAGCAATTCTGGGGAAGAGGCTGGAAAAGCACTTGGGGGAGCTCTGATGTCTGCTGCAGGTGTTGAAATCATTAAAGGGGCTTAGGATCATGCAAAAATTAGAAATAAATAAATAAACAAACAAAATCAAACCTTCTCCACCTTTTGCATTTGCCTGCAGTGAAAGTAAAGCTGGCCTCCTTTATTTTCATTAACACCCATATCAATTCCAAGTGACTACACAGATGCTGAATTGTTCATTATACACTCCCTGCATCTCTCATCTGAAAGGGAGGCTTTATTTCTACGATCGCTGTTTCCATCCCATTACAGAGGCAGAGAGCACTGAGAGATAAAAAAGTATGGATTTTAATAACCTTGTATTTTACACTCTCTGTTATTACCAAAAAAATGTTTGCATTTACTGTGATTGGGGGAAGATTAAGAGGATCGCCATGGATTCCACTTAGGCAACACTGCTAATGATTTCAATAAATCACTTTAAATAAAAATTACAATCTCCACGACTCTACCCAAATGCCATTTGGCAGAGGGGTTGATTATGGGAGCAAAACGAATTTCAGAATTAGCTGCTTGTCCTAATGCAATTGGACAAATTACATTTAGGGATACACACATATCCAATCACGCAGTTCATGCAGAGGAGTGGTGTTTTGGCCCCTGGGGAACAAGAACAAATAATGTTTTAGTGGGTCACAAAAGATCTTGTCTCTTGTGATGAATGTTAAGTGTTTGTTTCAGCTGTTTCCTTAGTATTTTTATTTTGTAGCTTGCTCTCTGTGTAGCTACAGTCAAAGTATTGATGTTTTAATTCCATTCAGGCAGGATCAAACTGAATACTGAGACATACTGAGACTTTTTGGGATATCAGGTAGCGGCAGGACTAGGGGGAGTGGAGCAAAGCTGGAGGTGGGTAGATTCAGACTGGATGTGAGGAGGAGGGTCTTCACCATGAGAGTGGTGAGACCCTGCAATGGGTTGCCCAAGGAGGTGGTGGAAGGTCCATCCCTGCAGGTGTTTACGGTGTAAGGTGGATGAGGCTCTAGACAGCCTGATCTAGTGTGAGGTGTCCCTGCCCATGGCATGGGGGTTGGAACTGGATGATCTTTGTGGTCCCCTTGAACCTTGACTGATTCTGTGATTCTATGATTCTATGATTCTATGATTCTATGATTCTATGAATCTATGATTCTATGCCTTTGATAACCCTGGTGTCCATGTAGAGCTGAAAAACTGCTCTGTGACATTGTGGGCAATGCCCTGAGCAGTCTGGTTTGTGGTTAGTGTGTGGGACCAGGTCCTAGGATGTCCACAGAAGGTGAAGCCTGAGGTTGTCCTACAGCCCACATGCTCCACTGTTGCTGAAGATGTAATCATGCTCACAGCTCCACTGCTGGCTTCGTGGACTTCTTTGTGGCACATAAGGGTTAAAAAAGACAACTCGATGTGAATGTGACAACTGCTAAGACTAAAGTGGGCTGTAGGGGTGGAGAGCAGTGTAGAAGCTCACTACTGTGAAGTTTGTCATGGCATAGGATGGCTTTGTGCCTTGCCCTGGCTGAGAGGTGTCCAGAAGTTGGCTTAGAACATAATCAGGAGGTGCATCTCCAGTCCATCCATACTTTTGAGTGAGATATTCTTCTGCCCAAGGGCCACTTTTTCAGTCTTTTGTGTCTCTCTCTTCCGTGCCAGTTGCCAACACCATCCATTGATCCTCTCCACAGATGCCACTGCACTGCTTCAGTAGAATAAGAAGCTCAAAGGCTGATGCCCTCATTTGGCACAAGATAAAATGGTCTTCACAGGATCTCTTTAAACCGCTCAGATTTTAGCTATGCAGGATGACATCCACACTCATACCCAGCTGCTATGGGTAGATGCTACCCATGGGGCTGCACAGCTTGTGTCCCAGTCTCTGCAGCCTTCCCACAGATGAGGCACACTAGCCTTCATTTATCCCTGGACAATCAGATCTCTTCTCTGCCTCCCTGCATGGCTGTACATGGCTGCTGCACCACACTTTGGAGCAGTGCCTTCATTTCCAAGCAAATTCCAGACCTGATCCAAAGTTTTTGACAACAACCTTCCTGCATGACAAGGAGTTGTGATATGCAGGCTTACCCTGGATTTCCATTCCTGGTATTCTTCTTGCCAAGTGATTTCTGCTTGGAAAAACAAACAAACAAGGAAATGCAGCAGGTTTTGCCAGATGAATCAGAATGAGCTATCTTTAACAATCTATATATAAAAACACCTCAAAAAAAAAAAAAAGGGAAAAAAAAAAAAAGAAAAATATGTTGTATTATTCATGCTCCCAAAGCTGAAGAAATGCAGATTATAATAGCAAATGACATCACGAACACTCCATGTTAAATGCAATGCCTAGGAAGGCTTCCCTGCCTGCTGTCTCTGGTAAACAAAGTGAGATTTTAACTTTGCATACCCTCTCATGGATGGCCTGGCTTATTCAAGAGGTTTGGGAGGCCTAAGATATGCACAGAAACATCCATCATGAGAAGCTTGCTTCGTGAAAGAAAGGGGAGCATTTCCCAAGTACACAAACCCAGGCCAACAGGACTAATTGCAGAGGAGGTGAGGTGGGAAGAGTGAATTACATGTTCTGTTTGCATCCCTAGGAAGAGCTGCTTGGCCACAAAGGAGGTAAAAAAGAGCTGAAAATTGTTTGCAGGGCTTCTCTATAGGTAAATCTGATACATAAAGGCGCAGCAGAACTGGAAGAATTCATCCCAACAGGTGGAAAAGTACATGTTTTTCCATGTCCCACTCCACTCACAGGTTTGCTGTTCTGAAATCCATCAAGAAGGTGAGCCAGGCTGTTGGCATTCAACACTTCCCAAAGCCTCTCAAAGGGATCTGGAAGGAGAAGCTGGCAGTCTCTACACTTTTCATCTTGGTCGCTGTCTAAGCTGGAGCTAAACTGAAAAAGTCACCAGCTGTTTCTTTCAAGCAAAATGCAGAAGAAACTGCATGAATGCAAACCCTGCCTGAGTCTTCAGGGAGTTTGAAAGGGCAGCATGGAGGGGTCTGTCCAGCTGCTAACACCTGGGTTCCAGGAGGAATCTTTAAATGCCAACAACAGCAGAGGTAAGGTAGAGATGAAGGAAGTGAACAAGGCAAATAGGAAAACTTACCTTCCTTCCTGAAGTACTTCCTCCATCTCAGCCAGAGGCACAGAAACAGGGACTTCCCCAAATGCTAGCTCTCATTCCCCTACAAACACACACCTATGGCCATGTAGTTTTGCTGTCTGTCCCTCGCAAAGCCTTTGCTCCACTGTTTTCTCCTCCCCTAATAGGACCTGCTTCTAACGTGGGACCTGTAAAGTGATGCTGATGTTCCAGGTGTGGAAGAAGAGCCAAGCAGGGTTGAGCATGTGAATTGCAGCTTGGTTGCCAGGCAGATTACAAATACACTCTGTAACTCCTGATTAATCTGTCACTGCCTCTGAGAGGTGATGCAGTGCTCTCTTCTGCATTGCAGATCGTGCTCCAGCCGTGCGCTTTCCCCAGCGCCTCTCTAACCCTGACCTGCTGTTTCCTGGGCACCCACTCTGTGCATTGCCTGTCTGATCTGCACACTGTTGCCTGCTTGGGTTGTAATTGTGTGTCTGTAGATTGCTTCCCCTACTCGCAGGTAGGAAGCTGACCCTTGGGGCCACATCTTGACTGTCTCTGCCACACCAGGCACGCTTACATTGAAAGAGCTGATGGTATCACAGAGATTTAAGTGGAGGGGCTGTGATGTTAGCCTGTGTTTGTCTTCAAGTGGGCCTCAGCAGATAAAGTGTCATGAAAGAATGTGCATGATACTCCTTTTCCTGTGCTCCAGAACAACGTGTGCAAGTGGTGGACGGCGGATGAGAACAGCCAGCTTCTGTAGGTGCATGGGTGCTGGAATGGAGGAAAAATGTGAGCACAACCCTTGCAGACTGAAGGCAGCAGCTCAGTGGTAGCACCTCATTTCTCCATTCAGGTCAGGCAAGATCAGCCAACTCCTGAACTGCAGGAACCCTGGACTGAGTGACAGGAGCATAAAGAAGTGCCAGTCTGGGCTTAGCTCTGCTGTGTCTCAGAAGGGACATTGCCTCGAGCACCCTGTGGTGCTCCAACTCTAGCGGCAATGCTTCTCTTGTCAGCAGCGGACAGTTGTGATTGGCAGTGGCGGCAGAACGCTTGATTACTTTGGGATAGGATAAACCCAGGAGCAGAACCACTAGAAGTCAAAACCATGTGTTTAACAACTATGAAACCCACATTTAACCCACCTGCAACCAGAGGTGTGATTGCACCCTTTTACATCTCTTTACTTTGTGATGAAAGTGCTGCGTGTTCTGTTTTCCAATATGCCTGCCTGATGCTACCAAGGAGTAATTTAGTCAGGAAAATGTTCCCTTCTAGGAGTTGAAACCCCAGGAGATGACTGAATTAAGACTAAAGGTGACATTCATAATGAGCAGGGCATGATTTTGTTGTGTAAGCTGTTAACCACACAGAGGCATAGTCCTTGGACTCCTACGTTTTACTGCTCTAAAGGCATTAAATGTCCACTAATGTTATATCAAATGTCCACAGCTCACCAGAGATCCTGGCTTTCAAAATGTTGATTGCATTGCATGTTCTCTTGGCTAAACCTGCTGTTTCACAGATGAAGGAGATGTCTCACTGGTGAGGAACTTCTCCTTCAGTGCTGGATTATAGCTCTTCCCAGTGAATCCAACTCGAGTATTCCTCACTCCAATCAGATTCCACAACTTGCTCTATCCTATCAGGCACAGAGACTTTCGCATTTCCTTCTTCACTGGAGCACTCTGATGTTGTCGATGGTCAGAGTGATCTATAGATTAATGTAAAAAATGAGCTTACATGCTTTATTTCTTTTATCAGAGATGATAGAGAGAATTAAGGCACATCCACTCCGTCCATGCACATTCAGAAGTTCAGAGACGGAGCAGCAGCCTCTGCTCAAAATGGTGCTGTGAGCTTCAATGACAATCCACATGGACCTTTTCTTCCGAATGGGGCCCTGCTGAAGATGACCCTGGGATCTGACCAGTGAAACAGCACAGAGACTGACATTTCTGTCTCAGAACCATTTCTGGCTGTGCAGTTACACCCAAGGAAAGGAAGCCTGCTATAAGGACAGGCTGAGAGAGTTGGGGCTCTGCAGCCTGGAGAAGAGAAGGCTTCCAGGAGACCTTAGAGTAACCTTCCAGTATCTGAAGGGAGCCTACAGGAAGGCTGAGGAGGAACTATTGACAAGGTCTTGCAATGACAGGACAAGGGGCAATGGGTTTGAACTGGCAGAGGGGAGATTTAGACTGGATGTTAGGAGGAAGTTGTTTGCAGTGAGGGTGGTGAGACACTGGCACAGGTTGCCCAGGGAGGTTGTGGCTGCTCCCTCCCTGGAGGTGTTGAAGGCCAGGTTGGAGGAGGCCTTGAGTGACCTGTTCTAGTGGGAGGTGTCCCTGCCTATGCCAGGGGTTGGAACTAGATGATCTTTGAGGTGCCTTCCAACCTTACCATTCTATGATTCTATGATCCTAGCAGTCAAAGAACGTAGATCTGTGTGTCCCATCCTAGGCTGCATGTGTCTTCACTGTGACCACATGCAACTACTGCCTCCCCATGTCAACGAAGCCAAAGTCTCACCTTTAAATAGCTGGGTGTGCTCTGCTCTTCAGTGCTCCTACATCCTACTCACAGACTTGCCTCCCCTACCTCAGGGTGTGCTGCACACTGACTTTCTGGCCTCAGCTTTGTTTAGCTGTTGGTGTGGCGCCTGTGCCAGCCTGCAGGCAGAGAGCAGACACGTGGCCCTTCATTTCCCTCTGCTGATGATTTATAACCCTGTCAACAGCTCCAGGGCTTCCAGTCACTGCACGGGTTAATGGCAGCTACCAGAAGGCTTTGCAGTTTTAGGCTTCCTTTAACAAGTGTCCACCATGGCCCTGAAATATAAGTGGCTTTGTTTGATTATTCTTTCCTTCAGCTCAGTCCAAGGTCAAAGCCAAGAACAATACAGAGCAGCAATAGTAAAACACACAAAAGCCCTCTGCAAACTTCTCCACAGGGTTTCAAAGCACAAGTGTATTTTTATTCACCTCGTGGCTTTCAAAGGGAAGCTGGCAACAGCTTTCCTGTGTCACAGGCAGGGAAGCTGAGGCAAACAGCAGCTGAGCACCAGAACCCAAACTTTTCAACACAGGGCCTAGATCCACCTTGGTTTCAGTTGACTTTAACTCACCAAAAAAAAAAAAAAACAAAAACCAAAACCCAAGTGATATGCTCAGTTTGTCCACTCTAAGCAAAACCCCAAGACTGTCTCTTTAATGAAGGAAAGAAGCAGTACTGGGAGAGTGGGAAGGACGTGTGGCAACAGAGCTGAGTTGAGAGCCCATGAGAGGAGAGAAGGGGAAATAGAGAGATCTCATATCTGAGACCCCAGCATTAATTCATATGTTGATGAATGCCATAAATTAGATTGCAATCAGCCTGCATTCTCCAGGGACTTATTCCATATAATGAGGCAGAGCTGAGTCTGTTTCAAATCCAGAGAACTTCTGGAGACTCCAAGCACAGCTCCTTCCTTCCCACCCTCAACGAATAAGTAACACTGGAAAAGAGGGAAGCATTAGCTGTGAATGGATTTTAATTGAAGTAATGGTAAATTAATTTCATATTTTTTAATTAGCAGAGATGCCTGCCAGAAATGTAATTTACAGGAAACTTGCTCCTTCACCTGGAAGTCACTGGAAGGCCCAGTGATGGGCTGAGATTGGGCTCTTGTCTCTGCAGTCTTGTAATTAATGCATGAAGGACCACAATGAAGGCAGATTCAGATCCTGGCTGCAGGCAAACCTCAGTCCAGCTTCTGGCTGTAGCTGAGAATCAAGCAAGAAAAAAATGTTAAAGACAGATGATGGCAAAGTTTGCTTGTCTGAGTCTGTGCTTATCCACCCTTCACACGCAGTCTCTCTCCAGCTCCTGACCTTCTCTTGAACCTCACTGCTTTCTGCAGGTGGCGTGCCCTGTCATTTTGCTTTATTCAGTCTCCTGAGATTCTATGGATCCTCTCTTCTTGCTGTTCTCCAAGAACTGTGGCCCACACAGGTCCCAGAGTTAATCTCCTGGTACAGCAGGCTTAGTGAAGGGGAGCTGGGAAGTTTTTCAGACCAGTGAAGAAAGAAGACAATGACCGAAATTACTCTTCCTCCTCCAACGTGTTATCCACTGCAGGATGCTTTCGCCTCGGGGCACATTAAAGGCCCATCACTTTGGGAACAGGATGGGTCATGAGAGATCCCAAGGAAATTCTGGGAGCAAATTATGAGTGGCTGAACTGGAGACATCCAGAGGTCCCTTCCAGCCAATGTGCCTGTGAGTCTCTGAAACTAAATTACCCTGTCTAGAGCTCCCAGTGAAAGAAATGGCTATGAGTCATGAGTGGTGATTAAGGACAGCTTTAGGTGCAGAGACTTAGAATAAAATCAGTGCTTGTCTTCTCTCTGTTCATGCTCCACTTCTTGCCTGCTTATGCTGGGATGAAAGCAAGTTTCCTTTCATCTCAATTCCTAGCAGAGCTAGAGTTGTCCCAGCAAAGGGAATGTGAGCTGGTTCTACTCCTGAAGTCTGTTGACATGTTGCTAAAAAAAAACCCCAATTACTAGGAGAGAAGGAAGGGAAAGCAAAGAGATTCTGCCTTTCCATGCTGAAAGCTTTGTGGGGTGTAATTGAGAGAGCAAATCTACCTTGTCAAAAAATTGGTGCCAGCTGGGAAGAATTAGCTGGACATGCAAATCTCATGCTGGGTTTGCTAAGCCACTCATGAGAAACCAAATCCTCAGGGCACTTGGCAAGGAAGCCTTGGGGAGTGTTCCCTGTGCCCTTTTGTGATGGTTTGGGAGTTCCCCACCCTCCCACACTTTGTAAAATCACCCAGACTAGCCTCAGCCAGCTGGAAGTTAAGGACTGAAGCTCTATTTACAGCTTAGCACAATATACAAGCAGAGATATACACAATAGACAGGAATAGTTACAGAAATATACAAGTTAAAGGTAATACAGAAGCACAACTCCCCTCCCAGAAATCAGAGACCCCAGGAGGGGCTCCCAACCACCCTTCCACCTTCTCCCCACCCCTACACCTTACCCCACTGTTCGGCTTATGCACAAGGTGAGTTTGGAGGATCAGCCAGGGGGGTAAGAAGGAAAGTGGTTAGTGAGGTTACGCAGCAGAGAGGAGAAAGCAAGAAGCTAGACAGCCCAAGAGTGTCTCTGCCCGACTGTCTTATCTATGTTTTGTATTCTTATTCTTATCCATCTCAGCCAGCCTATGAGTGAAGTAGACATCACCATTGTTTTCTTTTCTCAGCCTGTAATACAATTTTCTCCATTAAAATATTCCAATTAGCCTCAAACCAAGACACCTTTCCTCAAATGTGGCTTTCAGATTTGATGGCAGGTGTGGATAACACACCTCCCACGCATCCATTTCTCCTGGCTAACAGGAGAATGGCATGGAATCACTGGGTGTGCAGCACCTGGGGGGTGTGTGGCAGCCCTCAGTGCTCCATGCCCACAGACAAGACCAGCCTCTGACAACCTGAGTGTGGTCATGGGGATGTGCCTCAATGTCGGGGAGCCCATGGGGGTCTGTGCTCATGGGTTGCTGTCTATGGAGAGATCTTGGTGGCTTTACAGCACCCCTCATGAGCCCCAGGGAGGAGGTGCTGCAGGGATGGGTAGGTCCAGCCTCCCTAATTCCAGTAAGTAAGGAGAATGAAGCAAAGCTGGAAAGAGAGCCTCTCTGGACACAGCAGGGAGCTCCTCTTTTCTTTCTCCTTCATTAAATACTGTGTTTTCCTCTAATGAAGGGGCCATCCACAGCAATAATGAAACTCTTCTCGCATCTCAGGGTTTCGAATGCCACTTCCCCTTCCCGTGCTGAGATGAACCCAAGCTTCAGCAGCTCTGAGGGTGGGCTCCTCACTGCTGCCTTGCTGTTTCTCTAGCAAAATAAAAGCAAAATTAGTTCCCCACCAAGAACTGCAAAGCACCTTCGCAGGGGGTTGTTTTGTTCATCCCTTCTCCCTCCACATCAATAATGCCTTAATCTCCTTCCTGCTGGGCTCTGCTGCGTGCCACCTTGCTGGAGAAGGGCAGCATGGTTCTCCTGCAGGCCTTCAGCACTGCCTTTTGCCCACATGGACTGCTCCATCACCATCCGTGTTGCCCAGCAGGGAGTCACCACTGGGACTCAGCTAAATCTGGTTGGTCTGTGTTTTGCTTTAGGTCTGGCGTTGGAGTGTTTTTATAGGGTATATCATCACCAGAGGGTGCCTAAGGAGGCAAATGTGCCAGGTATTCCAGCAGTTCCAGCTGCCTGCCCCTCAGATCTTGATTCTGCTCAGGATGGGGCAGCATCTCTTCCATGAGGATGGATGGGGATGGCAGCAGCTCCAGCAGCGACCATGCAGGCACAGTGGATGGCCTGTGAGTGTCTCCTCATCTATCATCAACGTGAAGTTCAATTACAGCCTATTGGGGTTTTCTCCATTTGCCAGTTAATTAATAAAATCTGCATCACAGATGAGTTCTATTTACATAAGAGCTGAAGGAGGCAAGTCTCCATCTTACTTAACAGCAGTGAATATTCACATGTCAGATTAAGTCATTGCTCTTGGTGCCAAATTATTTAGTGGGTTGTGTTTTAAAGATACTCTGGATTCCCACTTTGTTGTTGCCAACAGAGGCAGTATCAGAATCTTGGTGTTTTTTAGCCATGGTTGTTTTACTGAAACAGCTTCCAACAAGCTGCAAAATTGTTTGTAGGTAGGACTGATTAGAACAAGAGGTGCCTAAAGGGGCAATGGCAGAGAGCTACCACACCATAGGCAATTCAGAGCTGGAAGGGAAGGATCGCTGCCTTTTCCTCATAACTAGGTGTTATGAAAGCAAGCAAGCAGTAGGTCTGATGTAAGCACAAGCATGAAGTGCCGTTGTGTTGCCCACTGTGTTGCTGCAGGATGTTCGAGAGGCTAGCATGAGTTCAAGGAGGGATTCAACAAAGTGTTGCTGGACAGGGAGCTGCTCGAGAGGGTCCAGCACAGAGCCACAAAGGTGACTAAGGAAGTTGAACATCTTCCTTATGAGGAGAAACTGAGTGAGCTGGGGCTTGGTAGTTTGGAGAGCAGGAGACTAAGGAGTGACCTGATTAATGTTTATAAATATGTAAGGGGTGAGTGGCAGGAGGATGGAGCCAGCCTCTGCTTGGTGGTGCCCAGTGACAGGACAAGGGGCAGTGGGTGGAAGTTGAGGCATAGGAGGTTCCATGTGAACCTGAGGAAGTTTTTTTTTCCCTGTGAGGGTGACAGAGCACTGGAACAGGCTGCCCCTGGAGGTTGTGGAGTTTCCCTCTCTGGAGATATTCAAGAATCATCTGGATGCACTCCACTGTGATCTGCTCTGACAGGGGGGCTGCACCAGATGATCTTTTGAGGTCCCTTCCAGCCCCTGACATTCTGTGATTCTATGGTTCTGTGATTTTAAATCATGTGAGCTGGGTATGGCTTCTAGCTGATGAAGGCCTTCAAACCACAGATAATGAAAGTTGGGAAGATTGGGTCAAAGCCACTTTGCATGTCCCTTTCTTTTTATTTTTCCGAGCCTGTCACAGCCACTGGAATAGGCTGCATAAGCCCCTGGTGAAAACCCATAAGGCCATTCCTAGGGCAATTTAGCCAATAATCTGGAGTAGGGGGAATAGGGAGCCCTTTGCTTCCACAGTCAGAGAGAATCAAGCAGATGTGTTTGAGAAGGCTGATATGTATGGAAATCCTGAGCTAGGAGGGGTCACCCTGATAAGAGGTCATTTATCTGCATTTGTAGTTGTCACGAGCACCGTTTTAAGGCGCAGACACTTGCCAGTCTGCCTTACAGAGTGACATAGTGCAGGGGGGAGCTGGAGTATAATTCACTTCTGACCTTCCTTTGTTAGTGCCTCCTCGTTGTCCTTGTCTGATGAGCTTCTTGGAGGGCTGAAGAATTAAGAGGCTGTGGAGGTGCCAAAAGAAATTAGGGAATATGATTGGGAAGGAAACCTGGGAAATGAACCTTGCTTTTTAATCAACGTACCAAGCAAAGCAGGGCTAATCAGCATTAATCAAGTAGAGTACTGTTGTGAGATGGAGGCCCTGATTTAGAATAGGGGGCTCTAGTAATGGCCCTGAAGAAGCAGGGGAGTTTTTCCAGCTAGAATTCCCTTGCCCAGGGTGATGATTGATCTGCCAAAGGTGTATTGATCTGCTTCCCCAACTGCACAGCAGCTCCAGCTGCACAATCATTTCTCCTTTTTGCCACAGAAGTGTCTGGTGGCCTCCCCTGGATGTGAGTCACATGGCAGCAACCACAAGCAAGGCAATAAAGCAGTGTCCAGTGGGAGTGAGGCATTGCTGTTCTCATCCTTCAGCCAGCATCTGGGTGTGCATGGCCCTGTGAGAGCAGGAATTCCCTCAGGGAGCAGCCCCCACCCTGCAGAGATGTATGGTGAGCTCCATAGGTGATTTGGGCAAGGCTGAACGTTGGGATGCTGTAAACAGTTTCATAGGATCATAGAATCAT
>VWYK01037001.1:4311-17867 GCA_013399775.1 Semnornis frantzii | reverse complement strand
GGCATGGGGATGCTGCCCATTGAGTCACTGCCAAACAAGCCATGAGGTTCTCGTGGGACAGCTCTGATGCCCAGATGCTTGGCACTAGCAGATCTTCAAGGTCTCTTCAGGCTTGGAACCAGATGAGCTTCAACCTCCCACCAGCCCAGGGTGCTCAAGGCCTCATCCAGCCTGGCCTGCAACACCTCCACAACCTCCCTGGGCAGCCTATGCCAGTCTCTCTCCACCCTCACTCTCAACAATTTCTTCTTCCTCTCCACTCTCGCTCTCCCCTCCCCCAGCTTAAAGCCATTGGCCCTCAGTCTGGCACTGCCAGCCCTTGCAACAAGTCCCTGCCCAGCTCTCCTGGAGCCCTTCGGGCACTGCAAGGCTGCTCTGAGCTCTCCCTGCAGCCTTCTCTCCTCCAGCCCCAACCTGCAATGAGTCTTCCTCTCCCTGCCAAGACCCAGCTGGGGTCATGCTGCCATGCTCAGGGTCAGGTGTGCCCAGGCACAACCTTTTCCTCTTGGGTCCTTGCCATGCCACTTACCGCAAGCGCGTTCCTTGGCAAAGGCCCAGCCCTTGCAGGGCACTTTGCTCCCCTTGGCACCAGGATGAGTCGCTGCATCTGCAGCACCTGGGTGGGCAGAGGCTCCGATTGCCAACCTACCATGCCCCAGGGTGCTTCTTGTTCAGTTCATCCCACCAGGACGAGTGATGGTGCTGAGCTCCCAGAGCCCAGCCATGCTCTTGGCTTGCTGTGGCAGGCCAAGGCGCCCCTGGGCAGCCCTGCTGCGAGCCCCAGCAGCCCAGCACTCCCTGGGTCACCTGGGGGCGATGGTGGTGAGGTGGGTAGAAGGTCCTTGATGCTCACTGCCTGTCTCCTCCCACACAGGGGACCCCTGTCCCCAGCCCCAGCAGCTGACAGCTCAGCATCTGGCCAACTGCACCCCACTGGTGGTGCTGGACTACTTTGCCGGCAGTGGTGCAGGCTTCGGACTCATCATCATCATCCTCTGCTGCCTGCCTCTAGGTTTGCATCTCTTTCTTCACCTCTTCTGCTGGGGAAGGGACTGAGTGTCTCCAGGTCAGGCAGGAGCTGATGAGCCTGAGTCACTCCTGAGCTTCTTGTGCATCAGGAGGGGCCTTTGGTGGAGCAGCCCTGTAGTAAATGAATCCGGGAAGGGGGCGGCGGGGAGGAAACAAAGCTCTGCCTGCCCTGAGCGTGCAGGTGAGGCTGCCAGGGTGGGAAGGAGCTTTGGGGTCCTCATGCTTTCTTCTCCCCTGTGCCCCAGTGACCCTCTTTGTGGCCTGGGTCGTTGCTGCTCTCCGCAAGAGGGACTTTAAGAGGCTGCAGAAGCGGCAGAGCTCCAGCGTGCGCAGGGAAGTGAACAGCGAGGCCATGCAGGGTGAGGGAGCACTGCCACTCCTCTGGAGACAGCTGGTGGTGCATGCTGAGGCAGGGGTGGGCCATGTGGCAAGGCGCCCAGAGAGGCTGTGCAGCCTCCATTCTAGCCAAGATCTGGTCAGAGAAAGTCTTGAGCAGCCTGGCCCGACCTTCTGCCAGCCCTGCTTTGGGCAGGGATTTGGCTGAGACACCCTTCCAGCTTCAGTTCCTTCCAACCCGAGCCACCCTGTGCCCTCTAATGCCAGCCCTCCCCACATCCCACCTTCCCCTAAAGAATCCTTCACAGAGCAATTGCAGCAGTAGTTCTTTGCTCTGGACACTGGGAAAATCCTCCCTCCCTGCTCCCTGCTCCTCCTGTGCCTGTGGCCTTGAGCTCTGCTCCCAGCAGATCATTTCCAGCCATGAAGCACAGCTCAGCGAAGGAGGTGCTGGGATGGCTGGAGCCTGGTGCCCCTTCCCAGCTGAGTGCTCTGCTGTCTCCCATTAGCCATGGAGTGGCACGGTCCCAGGGCAGACAGAACTCTTGTATACATCCAACTCCATGCTGACAAAGTGCTCAAGGTGCTGGATGGGAGAGGGTCTGTGCTGCGCAGCATCAGCCTGAGAGCCCAGCCAAGGGTGGAGGTGATCCTCTCCAGCAACAGAGGCAACAAAGCTCTGCTCCTGAAGAGCCCCAAAGAGTATGACCTGGTGAGTGCTGTGATGCCTTCCCCTGGACCCTACACCACCCTCTGCTGCTGCTCACACGGCCCCTCCACAGCACCCACACAGACTGCACCGTGGTCACTCAGCCCCTCTGCACCGCTCAGCACTGGGCACGGGGAGCAGTGTAGGTTCCTGGGCACTGTTCAGCAGTGTAGGCCCCTGAAGGATGGTGATTGCGGCTCGCCGAGCACCAGCAGGCATGGCTCACACCTTGGAGCTGATGGGGAACTCCCAGCCCATCTGAGCCTTCTGGTGGGGCCTTCCACAGGTGCTGCTCTTCAGTGAGGAGGCAGAGAGGAGCATCTTCCTTGGGAAGCTGCAGAGCTGCTTGGAGGAGAGCAGCCTGCAGCTGCAGCTGTCTGAGATGAAGGAGCAGAGCCTGCTGAGGCAAGCAGTCACCCGGGAGCAGAGGAAACAGATTCTGGAGACATTCTTCAGGCACCTGTTTGCTCAGGTGTGTGGAGGTGTGGCAGGACCTGGGGCAGGGAGGGAGGTGTCTCTGTGGTGGTTAAGCTGTCCCCAGGAGCTGGTAGCCAGCCGCAAGGAAGCTGCCCATACTGTGAGGACCAGGGGAGGTTTGCCCTTTGCAGATGACAAAGAGAGATGTGCTCTGGTGATGATCTAAGTGAGTGAAATTGCAAAGAGGCTTTTGGGTGATGTCACTGAGGTCTCCACAACACTTAGTGGGGAAGTCACATTGCAGGACAGACTGGGGATTTCCCCTTGTGCCAGGAGAGCCACCAGCCTTTGTGCCGGCAGCTGCTCCACCAGCACTCACGGCACCTCTCCTGTGGGCACGGCCTGCAGGTGCTGGAAATCAACAGGTCGGATGCTGGGGAGCTTGACTTGGAGTCCTCCCACAAGGCCAAGGAGTCTCTGAGGTGTGAGCTGAGCAGGGCTGAGTTTGCTGAGGCCCTGGGCCTGAAAGCCCACTCCATGTTTGTGGAGTCCATGTTCTCCCTGGCCGACAAAGATGGCAATGGCTACATCTCCTTCCGGGAATTCCTGGACATCTTGGTGGTCTTCATGAAAGGTGGGAGTGGGGCTGGGAGTGCCTTTGGCTGCTCTCTTCACTCGTGGCTCTAGGCTCTGCCAGCAGCACCAGCAGGGTGAAGGACAAGGTGCAGGCAGTAGACCTCCCTACAGGTGACAATTCCCTTCGGCTAGGACAGCTCCAGCTTGGGCTGTGTGGCAGGACAACCTTGTGAGGTCCTCTGACGGACTGTGAGGGGAGTTGCCTCCTGCCACCACAGACAGGTCTGCTCTGGCCCCTGAGCACACTCTGCTTTGCGACCCTGGGAGATGATCAGGGAATCAGAACTGGTTGGGCTGGAAGAGCCCTCCCAGACCATCTAGTCCCAGCAGCAGCTCAGCCCCACCATGGGCACAAGTGCCATGAGCACACAGCTCTGGAACACCTCCAGCCATGGGCACTCCACCACCTCCCTGGGCAGCCTCTGCCAACCCCTCACCACTCTGGCACCAAAGACATTTCTCCTTCTCTCCAACCTAACCCTCCCCTGGCACAGTTCCAGGCCAGTTCCTCTCCTTCCATCCCCTAAGCCAGGGCAGCAGAGCCCAAGCCCAGCTCCCTGCAGCCTCCTCTCAGGGAGCTGTAGACAGCAATGAGCTCTGCCTTCAGCCTCCTCTGCTCCACACCAACCCCCTCCAGCTGCCTCAGCTACTTGTCCCCAGCCCTGTTCTCCAGACCCTGCCCCAGCTTTGCTGCCCTCTCTGGACACAGATACCAGGTCTGATCCTCCCTAGAGGACCTCTGGAAAGGTGGATTCACAGCTGGAGGTGGTGAAGGTCAGATTCAGCCAAACGAGTGCAGTGTACATCTTGAGTTTCAAACCCACACCCGAGGCAGGATGTGTGGCCACCTGATTCCCACCCTCAGCTTGAGGCAGCCAGGTGGCAGGGTGGCTTGCTGGGCATGGTCAGCTACCACTCAAGCAGCCCTTGGGGGGCTCTGCAGTGCTGGGCAAGGCTTCAGTGCTGCAGATCCAGGCCTGAAAGCATCTTCACTGATCTAAGCAGGGTCTGGTTCTGACTTCAGCTCTCTCCCTCCCCACCAGGGTCCCCAGAGGAGAAGTCCAAGGCGATGTTCAGGATGTATGACATCGATGAGAATGGCTTCCTCTCCAAGGAGGAGTTCCTGAGGATGCTCAGGTACTTGTCCTCACTGCCGGGATGTAAGCACAGACATCTTCCAGAGCAGTCCCAAGCCCCTGCCCTTTGCTCCTCGAGGGTGCTGCCCAGAGCCAAGGGGCTCAGCACTCGTGGCGAAGAGCCCAACCCATCCATGGCAGTGCTCTGGGGCCCTGTCCTGTGTCAGCTGAGGGGCTCAAGCTGTGCTGCTCTGCACCTCCCCTCCCTGCTCCAGGTCCTTCATTGAGATCTCCAACAACTGCCTGTCAAGAGACCAGGCTGAGCAGGTGACCGAGTCCATGTTCCGGGCCTCAGGCTTCCAGGACAGGGATGAGCTGACCTGGGAGGACTTCCACTACATGCTGAGGGACCATGACAGCGAGCTGCGGCTCACCCAGCTCTGCATCAGGGGTCAGTGCCCAGCAGCGCTCTGCCAGCCCAGGCCCTGCAGGGCCGTGGCTGCTGGCCAGCTCCTAGATCATGGCCGCCGAGGTCTCCAGCGCCATGGTGTGGGGGCTGTGGCTCCACATGTGACAAATCTAGGGTGGCTCGGGGCCTGTCCCTGCTGCAGCCCTGCCCAGGACAGGTGCCTGATCAGGCTCTGAGGGGCTGTTTGTCCTCCTGGCTCACAAAGGCGTCCCTGAAGTGTTCAAGCAGAACTTGTGCAGCCGAGTCTCCTTCGTAGCAAGGAAAGAGCCCAGGGGGTAAGCTCTGCTCCTCCTCCATGCTTTGCCTCACTCCTCTGGCACTGGGGACACAGAGTGACTGTGCTGGGATGTGCCCGTGAGCCAGCTGGGCACTGCAGTGGGGCTGCTGCCCTTGCACCCAAGCAAGGCAGAGGGAAGGACCTGCCTCCTGCAGAGCCCCCTGGCACCCACTGCATGGGGATGGGAGTTGCCCCTTGGTTCTCAGAGGGTTGGGTTACCTTGGGGAGAATCCAGCCCATCCAGCCCACACGAGCAGGTTTGCAGGATAGAGTCGGGCTCCTTTGCAGCTGAGCCTGAGCTGGGAAGTGGAGACGCGGGGGGAATGCTGCCAAGCCCTTCTGCAAGTGCAGCTCGGGGCTGGATGTGGCTCTGCTTCCAACAGAACCATCTCAGAGGAGGAAGAAAACCCAAGCCCAGGCACCGTGGGCAACTGCGTGGAGCGAGAAGGGCAAGAGCTGCGGAAGAGAGTGGGCAGAAGGTGAGTTGTGTCCTCACTGAGGCTGCTTCTCAGCACGAGGGTCAGCCTGTTGCTGTTTCTCAAGTCTCTGGGCAGCTCTCTGGTCAGATGTCACTGCTGAAAGGAGCCACCCTGCCTGTGATGGTGGTGCAAAGTAAGGAGGGAATGTGAGACCATCCTGCAGGAGATGCCCAGGCCATTGGTGCCTGGCAGGGGAGGTCAATCCCCTCCCTTGACCTTCAAGGAGATTCTGCCACCCAGCAGCTTTGGAGAGCTGTGCCCTTGTCTCCACAAAGCTTTCGTCCCTGGTGCTGTTTCCTTGTCTTGGCCCTGCCCTCAATGGGGCACATCATAGCCTCTTGCTGGCCAAGGACTTGTGGGCACAGCTCAGTCTCGGTGCCACAGCTGGGTCTGGGCAAGCTCTCTGTAAAGAAAACCACAAAGTGGCCTGCTCCAGAGCCTGGGGTGGTGGGTGCCAGAATTCACGCCTTGGCCACAGAGTGGCTTTTCCTGGCAGATCCTCCCTGAGCTTCTCTGCCCTTTGGAACTCTGCTGATTCACCTGTGGGCTGCCTGCAGAAGCTGCAGGCGAGGCTGTGGTGCCCACAGCTGTGGCAGCAGCAGGGGCCTCTACAAGGAAGCAGTTCCATAGCCAGAAAGTCCTCATTTGACTTAACTGCAGGGACTTTCCCCTGCCCGAGGATCTGTTTGAAGGGTTGAGTATTGCTATGCAGATGATCTGCTGAAGGCCTCAGGCACGTCTCTGAGTCAGTTCTCTGCACTTTTGCTGCCAGCCTGTGTGCCCTGCAGCACGACCTGAGGGTGGCTTTGTAGGTCACTGCCACGGGCGCCGTGCCGCAGTGCCACGCAGGGAGCAGGACCCACACCCGGGGAACAGCAGGGCCATGCCTGGTTGGCACTGCTCCGAGTGACCCCAGCCCTGCTGTGCTCACCAGGCTGAATCAGTACCAGCTGCAGCTGTACACCGAGGCTCGTCGCAGCAAGCTGGAGAGGAGCAGAGTGCAGCAGAAGCTGCAGGAGCTGAAGCGCTTCGTGGAGAACTATCGGCGCCACATTGTCTGCCTCAGCCTCTTCTGCACCATCACCACCGGCGTCTTCGTGGAGAGAGCCTACTGTGAGTGCCAGCCATGCCCACACCATGCCTGGGCTCGAAAGGGACCCCCACAGTTTGTCCAGTCCCTGCCAGGGCAGGCCACACAGCAACGCATCCAAGATGGCTTTGAAAGCCTTCAGAGGAGACTCCATAGCCTCTCTGGGCAGCCTGCTCCAGGACTCCAGCACCCTCCCGCCAAACAAGTTCCTCCTCACGTTGAGATGGAAGCTCCTGGGTTGCAGTTTGTGTACAATGCCCTTTGTCCTACCACAGGACACCACTTGAGCAGAGCGTGGCACCATCCTCCTGGCACACACCCCTCAGATATTTACAGACACTGCTCAGGTCCCCTCTCAGCCTTCTCCTCTCCATACTACCCAGCCCCAGGGCTCTCAGCCTTTCCTAATCAGGCAGATATTCCAGTCCCTTCATGATCCTCATAGCCCCAGACATAGAGGAGTTCCGGAGCTTGGCTCCTCAGTGCTGCTGGTTGCATGGGACCTGCTGGGCTGGCAAACATCCCAACACAGCTTCAGGCAACAGCCCCAGTCCTCCTCTGGAATAACCAAAGGATTGCTGAAGTTGGAAGAGACCCCCAAAGAGGTCTGGTCCAAGACCTTGCTCAGAACAAGGCCAATTGCAAAGCAGATCTGGGCTGCTGGAGGAGCTTTGAAGAGCCCTGAGGTTGGAGATGCTCAGTCTGGTTTTGCCCATCCTCCCCATGAAGAGATCCGAGTTCACACCAGCCCTGAGCTCCCTTCATTGAAACTCTGCTGCTGCCTCTCCTCCCTGCAGCCCTGGGGAAGAGTCTCTCCCCCTCCTGGAAGTGCTTGCAGACTGCCACAGGCTCTTCCCTCACCCTCCTCGTCCAGCCCATTTCCCTCAGCCTTTTCCCCTAAGCACTGTCCTCCAGCTCCCACTCATCCGAGTGGCCTCTGCTGAAGTCATTCCACGTCTCAAGGTGCACAACTGAGGTGCCTGGCAGGGTCAGTCCCCTCCCTCAACCTCCAGGGAGATTTTGTCACCCAGCAGCTCTGAGAATGGTGCCCCTGTGCTCACCCGGCCTCCATCCCTGGTGGTCTTTTCTGGGTGGCGCCAGTGGCGCCGTCGTTGGCACAGGCAGCCAGCGACTCTCCAGCAGCAGCTTGATGCCCCCTTCCCTCTGTTCCCCAGACTACGCCTTCATGTCCCCCAGCACTGGCATCTCCCAGACCACTTTGGTGGGCATCATCATCTCACGGGGTTCAGCAGCTTGCATCTCCTTCCTCTACTCCTACATCCTGCTGACCATGTGCCGCAACCTGCTCACAGCGCTGCGTGAGACCTTCCTCAACCGCTACATCCCCTTCGACGCCGCCGTCGACTTCCACCGCTGGGTGGCCATAGCAGCCCTCATCTTCTCAGGTAGGCTGGTCGGCATCTGGGGCTCTGTGCCACCCACCCAGTGCAGCTGAAGCAGGAGGAGCAGCCCCTCCTGGCACAGCAAGGCAGGATCAGAGAGTCGTGGAATGGTAGGGGGTAGGAAGGGACCTCTGCAGATCATCCAGGCCAACCTACCACCCCTGCCAGGACAGAGGACACGCAGGGCAGGGCACACAAGAGTGCATCCAGGTGGGTTCGGAATCCCTCCAGAGCAGGAGACTCCATAACCTCTCTGGGCAGTCTGCTTCAGGCCTCCAGCACCCTCACACCAAACAAGTTTCTCTTTAGGGTGAGGTGGAAGCTCCTGGGCTCCAGCCTGTGCCTGTTGTCCCTTGTCCTGTACTGGGCACCACCACACAGTGCCTGGCAACTTCCTCCTGACCCCCAGCCCTCAGCTATCTCCAGACACTGCTCAGATCCCTCTCAGCCTTCTCCTCTCCACACTACCCAGCCCCAGGGCTCTCAGCCTTTCTCCACAGCAGAGATGTTCAGGACCCTCAATCATCTTTGCAGCTCTCCATAGCACCAGGCAGAGGCTCCAAGGCCCATATGGAGCCTGCAGAGCCCCAGACACCCAGGATCAGAGGAGGAAGCACTGCTGGGTCACAGGGCATGTCGGCAGGAGCTGCCACATCTCTGTGCTCAGCAAGGGTGACGCTGATGTCCTGCTTCCTGTCTCTCACAGTGCTGCACACTGCCGGGCACGTAGTGAACGTCTACATCTTCTCAGTCACGCCTCTCAGTGTGCTCTCCT
Organism: Semnornis frantzii; assembly: GCA_013399775.1. Taxonomy (NCBI): domain Eukaryota; kingdom Metazoa; phylum Chordata; class Aves; order Piciformes; family Ramphastidae; genus Semnornis; species Semnornis frantzii. The sequence continues at coordinate 9,171 of VWYK01037001.1, read as the reverse complement.
GCCTCTTCTCCAGTGTCTTCACCAACGATGGGTAGGGGGCATTTAAAACTCTGGGCCTGGGCAGGAAGGAAAGTGGGCACCAGTAGCATGGCCACTCCATGGCGCACTCAATCCCTTGCCCTTCTCCAGGTCACAGCTCCCACAGAAGTACTACTGGTGGTTCTTCCAGACTATCCCAGGTGAGACCACCCAGCAGGACACACCTGCATGCCCAGCCCTCTGCCCACTCCTGTGGGACTGTCCTGGGACCTCCCCACCCCTCCTGTCTGTCACAGGCATGACGGGAGTGCTGCTGCTGGTGGTGCTGGCTGTGATGTATGTCTTTGCCACCCACCACTTCCGACGCGTCAGCTTCCAGGGCTTCTGGATCACACACCACCTCTACGTGCTGCTCTACGTCCTGGTGAGGCCTGCAGGCTGGCATGGAGGGAGGGAGGGAGTGGCACTGCCCATGCATGGGAATCCAGCTGATGCCACCAAGTAGCTGCAGAGGTGCAAGGAGTTGGGTGGTCTGAGACCCAAGTGCCAGTGCAGCAGGGAGGGAGTGGCACTGCCCATGCATGGGAATCCAGCTGATGCCTCCAAGTAGCTGCAGAGGTCCCAAGGGAGTTGGGTGGTCTGACACCCAAGTGCCAGTGCAGCAGGGAGGGAGTGGCATTGCCCATGCATGGGAGCCCAGCCAATGCCACCAAATAGCTGCAGAGGTCCCAAGGGAGTTGGGTGAAGTCCAGGTGCCAGCGCAGTAGGCAGGGCGTGGCACTGGGCAGCATGCCAATGGCTGTGCCTGCTGCCCAGGTCATCATCCATGGCAGCTATGCGCTGATCCAGCAGCCTCGCTTCCACATCTACTTCATCATCCCAGCCCTCATCTACAGCGCGGACAAGCTGCTCAGCCTCAGCAGGAAGAAGGTGGAAATCAGCGTGGTCAAAGCTGAGCTCCTGCCCTCAGGTATGGCCGCAGTGCTGCGCATGTGTCACTCCCACGGCCTTGCTAGTGAGCAGCCTCCGAAGCTCGAGGGCTCCGCCATAATGAGGCCTCCCTCCGTGCCCACCCCAGGTGTCACCCACCTGCGGTTCCAGCGCCCGCAGGACTTTGACTACAAGTCGGGGCAGTGGGTGCGTGTGGCCTGCACAGCGCTGGGCACCACCGAGTACCACCCCTTCACACTCACCTCCGCGCCGCATGAGGACACCCTGAGCCTGCACATCCGCGCTGTGGGGCCCTGGACCACCCGACTGCGGGAGCTCTGTGCCCCCGAGAGCCTGGCACTCATGGGCACACTGCCCAAGGTGAGCCCTGCGCCGCTTTTCCAAGGGCGGTTGAGCCCTGCAGCGCCTCAGCCAGGGCTTGTGCCCAGTCCAAGGTGCTTCTTCAGTCAGGAAGGTGGCGAAAGCCTGGGTGAGCAGAGGCAGGAGATGCTCTGCTGACAGTTGGCTCCCTTCCAGCTCTATCTGGATGGGCCCTTTGGCGAAGGGCACCAGGAGTGGCACAAGTTCGAGGTGTCGGTGCTGGTGGGAGGGGGCATTGGGGTGACGCCCTTTGCCTCCATCCTCAAGGACTTGGCCTTCAAGTCCTCCATTGGCTGTAAGCTGCTGTGTAAAAAGGTGAGAGGCAGCACGGCAAAGAACCCTGCTGAGAGGCCTCCTGCTGCTGTTGCCCTCCCTTGGGGCTAAAACCTTCTGGGGACCCACCCGGGAAGGAGCCCCAGAGCACGCACAAGGGTGCTGGCCTGGCTCCGAGCCTGCTGCCCCATGCCCCAGATCTACTTCATCTGGGTGACACGCACCCAGCGGCAGTTCGAGTGGCTGGCAGACATCATCCGCGAGGTGGAGGAGACCGACAGGGAGGAGCTGGTGTCTGTGCACATCTACATCACGCAGCTGCCCGAGAAGTTCGACCTGCGCACCACCATGCTGGTGAGGATGGCCCTGGGCTGGGCCCTGCTGGGCTGTGCCAGGCCGTGCCAGGTGCTCTGACACCTGCCCTGGTCTCTTGCAGTACATCTGTGAGCGGCACTTCCAGAAGGTGCTGAACAGGAGCCTGTTCACAGGCCTGCGCTCCATCACCCACTTTGGGCGCCCACCCTTCGTGCCCTTCTTCAGCTCGCTGCAGGAGGTGCATCCCGAGGTCAGTGTCTCACTGGGGGCAGGACGTGGGGCACCCAGTGTGGAGGACTGGTCCCAGGCTGTCCCCAAGGCCCTGGAGACCTTGGTGGTATCCACACCAAAGGCAGGGCAGAAAGGGCATGAACCTCACAGCCCCTCCAGAGCCAGGATGAGCTGCCACAGTCAGCAATGCCCTGGCAGCAATCAACCAACCAGCTCCTGCTCTGGCAAGGCCCGGGGGGATCCCATCCCTCCTCCATGGCCCCAACAGTTGTGTGGGGAGGTGACCACCTCCCCAAAAGCTTCCTCAGGCTGGGACAGACTTTTCAGCCAGCATCTGTGCCCAAAGCTGCCAGAGGGCAAGGGGCCAAGAGGGTTTGGGCTGGGCGTGTGGTGTCGGGTGTGAGCCGTCGGTGTGCCCTCTTGCCCAGGTGCAGAAGGTTGGAGTGTTCAGCTGTGGCCCACCCGGGATGACGAAGAGCGTGGAGCAGGCCTGCAGGCAGCTCAACAAGAAGGACCAGACCTACTTCGCCCATCACTATGAGAACTTCTGACCCTCCCCCAGGCTGCTTCCCCCTACCAGCAGGCTGCATGGCACCTGTGCCCTCAACCCCAGCACCTCTGTGGCAACGCTTCGGGTGGCCGTGGTCCTGGGCTGCCATCCACCAGCACCCCCAGCTGAAAGCCTGGATGCTGAGAGCAGAGCAGGCTGCACCAGCTGGCATCCCTTGCCTGAACACTTGAGCCCAGGGCATCCTGCACCCACCCACCCATTCCCTCAGCCCTGCACCCATGTTCGGGCTGCTGGGTCCCACTCCAGCCCACCCAGTGCTTGAGTTGAGCTCCCAGCACGGCTCTGGGCAGGCTGCTTGAGTGCAGGGGTCCCTGCTGTGGTTGGACTGGGTGACCTTCAGAGGTCACTTCCAACCCAACCCTTTCTGTGATCTCTGCAAGACAGAGCTTGAGCTCTGCCAGCTGGCTTGGGGAGTGTCTCTGGAAAGCTTTTGGGAACAGCTTGGTGCCCACACAACCTGACAGCACAGCACTTTGCCCCAAGGCCTGAGGGCACACAGGTGGGGTCGGGAGACTCCATCCACACCATACCTCTCCTGTCTCACTCCCAGGCCTTCCCAGGGCTTGCCTGCTGCTGGCAGTGCCAGTGTGCTGCAGTGTTGGGCTGCCCCTGGCACAGGCTGTGCCAGGCTTCAGTAAAGCTGACTGACCTCAGGCACCTACTTGGCACCTGCACTTGGCTCTGGCTCATCTGTGGCCTTGTCCCTCACACCAGAGTGGCTCCAGCAGCTCAGGGGGAATAGGTTGAAGAGAAGCACAGTTCCCTGAGCTGGTGATGAAAGCCGGATGGAGACAGCCTGGAGGCCAGGCACAGCCCCAAGGACTCTGTCCTACCAGTCCCATCAGCCCTATCAGTGCCTCCACAGTGACAGTGGCACCAGCTCCAGCCACAGTAGTGGGAATCAGTTCGGCCCTTGGGACTCCCCAGCAGCACGGGGAGGTCTCAGTGCTCAGTGCTGTGGCAGGGGTTTCAGTGGGAAGGGGCCCCCCAGCCATGCCACCAGGGCTTCCCCCAGCAGGGGGTGGTCAGGGAGTCTCAGGTCTCAGCCAGGCCTGGCTGACACTGCCAGGAGCTGGGCAGCCCTCCCCAGCCAGGCCATCACAGAATCGCTTTGGCTGGAAAAGACCTCCAAGGTCTTACCTAGCTCTGCCAAGGCCACCACTGAACCCTGTCCCTCAGCACCCACAGCAGAGGGCTTCCAAATCCTGCCAGGGATGGGCACTCCACCATTTCCCTTAGCACCCTGGGCCAAGCCTTGGCAACCCTTCTGGGGAAGAAACTGCTCCTCACAGCCAGCCTGGACCCTTTCCTGGCACAAGCTGAGGCCATTTCCACTCGGCCTGTCCCTTTCTACTTAGTCAGAGCCCAAGCCCAGCTCACTGCAGCCTCCTCTCAGGGAGCTGCAGAGAGCAATGAGCTCTGTCCTCAGTCTCCTCCACCCTGAACCTCCACAACTCCCTCAGCTGCTCCTCCCCAGCCCTGCTCTCCAGACCCTGCCCCAGCTTTGGTGCCCTTCTCTGGCCCTGCTGCAGGCCCTCAGCATCCTCCTGGCAGTGATGGCCATCACAGACCTCTCAGCAAAGCTCCCAGTCAGGCTCTGCTCACCCTTCCCCCACAGTGTGGGGCAGGCTCCTGGGGTCACTCCCAGGCTGTCCCAGCACTGTCACAGCACCATCCCAGTTCCTTACCAGAAGGACTTTGACTGCTTTCCCTCCTGCCTCCGGGAAGTACTCCTGGTCAGTGCCAACACAGCCCTGCTGCTTTCTACCTCTGCCAAGGCTCACTGAGGCACCTCTGCAATAAATCCAGGCATTGGCTTCCAACTGGCTGGGTCATTTAAGGCTCCATGGTCCCAGCAGCAATGAGCTCATTTGCAGTCTGGTGAGAGGGCACAGGGCAACAGCTCTGCACAGTCATAGAATCACAGAATGGGCTGGGTTGGAAGGGACCTCAAAGCTCATCAGCTCCAAGCCTCTGCCAGGGGCAGAGACACCTCCCACCAGCACAGGCTGCTCAAGGTCTTGTAGAATGAGTTGGGTTGGAAGGGACCTTGAACATCACCTGGTTCCAAGCCATTAATCATAGGCACAGTCATGGCCTTGGAACTAGATGATCTTCAATCTTCCACCAGCCCAGGGCGCTCAAGGCCTCATCCAGCCTGGCCTCCCACTGGGACAGGT
>VWYK01036999.1:0-14587 GCA_013399775.1 Semnornis frantzii | reverse complement strand
TGCCCAGAGTGCTTCTGGATGCCCCCTCCTTGGATGTGCTCAAGGCCAGGTCGAATGAGGCCCTGGGCAACCTAGCCTAGTTGAGAGGTGTCCCTGCCCATGGCAGGGGGGTTGGAGCAGATGATCTCTGAGGTCCCTTCCAACCCAAGCCATGCTGTGATTCTGTGAGTCTTTGTTGCTCCTTGGGCTCTTTCCATATTAAAGTAAGCTTCACTGAAAAGACCACATTGCTGATTTTACCAAGACACAAGCAAGGCAGGCATGCTGCTGCATGGCTAACAAGGTCCTCAACAGAGAATGAAAGAAAAATCCCTGGTAGGAATAACACTGGAATGATCCATTAAGGATAAAGGCCTCTGTGGCCCCACAAGGAAATATTTCCAGTGCATGTAGATGGAATAAGTGGTACCTGAAATTATATTTTTTGGGGATATTGGGGCTTTCAGAAGGGCATCTTCTGTTCCTCAGTGAAGCATTGCTAGCTGTGCAATTGCTTGGGTGCTCCCACTGGAAAACAGACCAAGTATCTTCTCATTAATGGATCTACTGTCTGAGTGTGCTCTGTACAAAAAGACTTTAAAGGACAGATATTGCTCACCAAAGCAGCTAGACAGAACCCTCCTTGATTCTTTCCCAGTATCAGATGCTAGAGTACTTTGAGCTGTTTCCAAGTGGTGTTTCAGATGAATCACTGCCCTTTAGCATGGACAGTGTGGTGGTTGACTTGTGCCCTAACTAGGAATACACATTTGCTTGCTTTGCCTTCAAAGGGTCCCAGATGATGCCATTTTAATATGAATCCTGAACCTGATTATTAGTACCTGAAGGTGCCTGTAAGAAAGCTGGAAAGGACCTTTTTACAAGGGCTTGGAGTGATAGGATGAGCTTCTACCCTATTGTCCTACAACCCACACTAAATGAGGACAAGGCTGAATTGGGGCAGTTTAGCCTGGAGAAAAGAAGGTTCCAGGGAAACTTTAGAGCAGCCTTCTAGTATCTGAAGCAGGCTACAGGAGAGCTGGGGAGGGACTTTTGACAAGGGCTTGGAATGACAGGATGAGGAACAATGGCTTTGAGCTGGCAGAGGGGAGAGTGAGAGTGGAGATGAGGAAGAAATTGTTGAGAGTGAGGCTGGGGAGACACTGGCACAGGTTGCTCAGGGAGGTTGTGGCTGCTCCCTCCCTGGAGGGGTTGAAGGCCAGGTTGGTTGAGACCCTGAGTGACCTGTGCTAGTGGGAGGTGTCCCTGCCCATGGCAGGGAGCTGGATCTAAATGATCTTTAAGGTTCCTTCCAGCATAAACCATTTTGTGATTCCATGATTTTAACTCCCTGTAGGAAGCTGTGGACACTTGCAGGTCTTGAAGAAGAAAATCAGTATCAATTAGGACTAGAGCAAGCACTGATATAGAAAGTGAGAGAGAAGAAGCTGAAGAGGAATCGAGGAGATGAGGCACAAGGATCATGTGAGTGCTCAAGTAGTGAATGTGTCGTCTCAGTACCTCACACACGTAGGAGGACTGAGGCTACTCATACAGAAGCATGGTAAGAACACTGTGAAAGCTCTGATTTAATTGCTTAAAGCAAGAAAGGATGCAGGAAAAGGTCAGGGCTGACACCTCGGGAGGATGTCATTTCTCACAGCAAATGGCAATCTAGCCTGACAAAGATCTGCTTTGTATTCAGCTCAAGTATTTCATTCAGGAATACTGGAAGTTCATGAGGTGTCTCTGCTCTCAGCAATCTCTGTTTCTTGCCCACAGCTTGCATTGCCTGGCCTGCAAGTCTGGTGGAGGTGTCAAGGAAGCTTTGTTACTGTGCTTTGATGTTCTTATCATATGCCCTTACCTGACCTGGCACACAGTCTGCAGCACACTCTGGAGAATTATGAAGGCAGAGGAGAGACAGGGACTCTACTCTTGCTTTCCCGACACTCACAATCAATTTCTGAAACAGATGAACCTGTCTGAGTCTCTCCAGAAGACAGTGCCCTGGGCAGAGTTGGAGCTGTGAGTGATGCTGCTGAGCAGGGCTCAGCAGAGGTGTGGGAGCAGTGCAGGCAGAGCAGCAGGATGGGCACACAGCTCTAGCTGTGCCAAGGAGCACAGCCTTGCCAGGCTTGTGAGCAACCACATCCTGCAATCCATGAGGAGAGGTGGATAGATCAAAGGCTTATCTAGATCCTATTCCTGCAGGCATTAGCACCACCTCTTAAAGTTTGTTGATGCCTGATCTTTATGAGTCTTTATCTCAGCTAAAGCAGGTGTGGGTAACCACAAAGACTTCACAGTGGAAGCCTCTCATGGAACAGGGGGGGTTTCCAGTGGTTTTCAGGCTCCTGAAGCATAGACTATGGGGATGAGGGGACTGGAGCATTTGCCTTAGGAAAGGCTGAGAAACCTGGGGCTGCTTAGCCTAGAGGAGACTGAGGAGAGATCCCATTAATGTTGATCAATAGCTAAAGGGCAGGTATCAGGAGGATGGAGCCAGACTCTTCTCAGTGGTGTCAGTGACAGGGCAAGGGGCAATGAATGCAGACTGGAACTCAGAGGGTTCCACATAAACATAAGGGGAAAATGCCTCACTTCGAGGGTGGGAAAGGCCTGGAGTAGGCTGCCCAGAGAGCTTGTGGAGTATTCTTCCCCCAAGGCATTCAAAATTTCCCTGGAGCTACTCTAGGTGATACTGCTCTAGCAGGGGAGGTTGGACTAAATGATCTCCAGAGGTCCCTTCCAAACTCTACCATTCTGTGTGGCAGGAAGAAAATGTTTGTCTTTTGCAGTCTTCTTACAACACCTGATTGTTCCCAGCTCTTCTTATACTTGGCTGCCTTGCTAAATAAGAAAATGCTTATCTTGTCTATAGAAGAAACTGAGGGATGGCACAGCCATGACTTGACAAGAAGGTTGGGTTTGTGAGCCCTCTGCCACTGAGCTACTGATTCTGTTTTTGCATATGAAATGAAAAAAAAAAAAGGGCAGCAGGGTGGTGAGTGAGAAAGAACTGTTGAAAGGCTGTTGAAAATACAGTGTAAATAAAATGAATTAGACTTTAGCATTCTGGGCATCCCTCCTCATTGTGCAGCTATTTGAGGTGATCAATGAGCCCTACAGGTAAATCTGCAGGTAGCTCTCTCAGAGGAAGGAGCAATCAATTCCCAAGCTTTGGCCTGAGTAAGCAGTGACTTGCTCATGGCAGTTGGCAGATTGGGGATTTTCAGTTAGATGGTAGAAGAAGCCTCAGACATTGCTTCTAACCTATTTCTAATCCTTTGCTCTGCTCTGTCTTGACCCCATTTGGAGTCCTGTGTGCAGTTCTGGAGCCCCCAGCACAGGAAGGACATGGAAGTGTTGGAGCCAGTGCAGAGGAGGCCACAAAGATGCTCAGAGGCCTGCAGCAGCTCTGCTGTGAGGACAGGCTGAGAGAGTTTGGGCTCTGCAGCCTGGAGAAGAGAAAGCTTCCAGGAGACCTTTGAGTGGCCTTCCAGCATCTGAAGTGGGCTACAGGAAGGCTGGGGAGGGACTATTGACAAGGTCTTGTCATGAGAAGAGGAGGAGGAATGGGTTTAAACTGGCAGAGGGGAGATTGAAAGTGGATGTTAGGAGGAAGTTGTTTGCAGTGAGGGTGGTGAGACACTGGCACAGGTTGCCCAAGGAGGTTCCCTGGAGGTGTTGAGGACCAGGTTGGATGAGGCCTTGAGTGACCTGTGCTAGTGGGAGATGTCACTGCCCATGGCACAGGGGGGGTTGGCTGAGCTTTAAGTTCCCTTCCAACTTAAACCATTCTGTGACTTGTGCTGGACAGTTTGATGCATCTGAAGAAGTGAGAGTGTGCCAGAGCAGGCTGAGCATGCTGGGCTTACTTCTCAGAAGGAACACATGCAGGCACAGTGAGTTCAACACAAAAATCCCCCTCATTCACAGAGGAGAATCCAGCATGACTCAACAGTGTTTTGACTCCTCTGTCGATCTGTCAGCCTTGATTCTTACAGAGTGAGCTGAACTTCTTTCTGTCTGATGTCACAGAGGTCGATCAGGCCCTAAATAAGCAAGTGGCTGTGCAGTGTGGCTCAGAGGGAGGACAGGAAAGCTGCACCTCTGAGCTGGTCCTATGCCAACCCATGTCAACTCACAACAACAGTTTCTAGCATTCAGTAACACTTAGTTAGGGCTCCAAGTGCTGGCTGCTTCTCTGCTTCACTCCTGGCAGCAGCAGAGCCACTGTGGCTCCTGCCCGTGGGCAAAACCATCACATTTGGCTCTTGGCTCAACATCAGCCTCTGAGTTTATGCACAGAATCACAGGTGGCATTTGGCTGGAAGGGACCTTCAGAAGTCACCTGGCCCTGCACTCTGCCAGGGACATCTCCAACTAGATCAGGTTGCTCAGGGCCACATCAAGTCTGACCTCGAATGTCTCCAGGAATGGAGCCTCAATCACATGCCTGGGTAACCTGTTCCACTATCTCACCTATCACCATGAAGAACTTTCTCCAGATGTCCAACCTCAGTCTCCCCTGCTCCAGCTTCAAACCATTGCCCCTCATTGTATCACCACAGGCCCTTCTAAACAGCTCCTCCCCAGCTCTCCTGTAGCCTCCTTCAGGTACTGGGAGGCTGCTCTAAGCTCTCCCTGGAGCCTTCTCTTCTCCAGGCTGACCAGCCTCAACTGTCCCAGCCTGTGCCCATAGGGGAGGTTCTCCAGCCCTCTGACCATCTTTGTGGCCTCTGGACTCTCTCCACCAGGTCCATGTCTTTCTTGTTTTGGGGGCCCCAGAGTTGGACACAGCACCACAGATGAGGTCTCACTATCACCCACCTTCTTGGGCTGGAAACTGAACCAAGGGCTGCAGTCAGCAGTATTTATGCATATTTGTCTGACTTTTCTGCTGCAAATCCAAGGAATAATTAGCTTTTCCAGGGCAAGAGCAGAGGCTGTGGCCCAGGCAGTCTGATCAGTAAATATTCATCTTGTCAGCTCTAATCCCCCTGCTCACAAAGGTACCTGCAGATGGGGTTAAATGAAGCAGACAGGCACAATATTTGCAGGTGACAATGGCAGCCTTTCCCCCTCCACACAGGCATCTTGCACGTCTTTGGCTGGAAATTCAGTCTATTCCCACTGCCACAGTGAGCTCCAAGCCCCATACAGTGCTGCACCAGAGGATGAAACCCTTCCCTCTTCAATACCTTCCAATTCTGGCCGAATTGGTTCTGTTGAATTTCAGCCAGATGTTACCCACAGAATCTTAACAGGGCTGTTGTCTTTTGCCTGGTAACAGCTTCTCTTCCTCTCACTGACATATTGCTGCCTGGAGGCTGGACTCCTCCATACTGCTTACATAAGGAATTTCCCTTATATCCCCAAATTCGTCATCATCTATGCATGCAAAAAACCCCACCAAACCCATTTAAGGACCTCGCAGGAGGAGCAAAGCATAAAAGCAGATTCTGAATATCAACCCCACAGCAACTGTATTAAAATGTGGCTGCCTGAGCCTTTCTTTAGCATTTGTTAACTACGGTTCCAGAGTCGTTTCTGACAGATAAATATGCAGCATCTAACGAGCACAGATTACATGGTAACAGAGGTAACTCTTCGTCCATAGGGTATCCCAGCAATCTTGTAAGATTTCGTTGCTGTAACGGGGCCTCAGCCATTGTGACCAGCTCCTGATTGTTGTTTCACCACTGCCTTTTCTCATTCTGAATCAGGAGCATCAGTGTCTTTGAGGCTTTTGTTGATAGGTTTCTTAACTCATTTCAGGCTGATCACCTTCCTGCTATTGCCCTTTGTTCTGCTACGGCAGATTCCCGGCTGATTCTCTGTTCGTGCCACTGCACCGGGTGAGCAGTTACCGACAGGCACTGCTCGTTAGAGCTCGTCCACGCAGAGTGATGCCCTGAGGGACCTGCCTCGAGCGACATTTTAACCTAAGGAGCAATCGATAACCTGTGCTGCCATAGATACGACAGCAAAGCCGGCCGGTGCCTAACGGCTCACCGGAGCAAACGCAGCCTGTCCGGCGTGCCGCCGGCGGGCGACGCTGCTTCGCCACCCTTCAGGGATGCCGTTTCACAGGCGCCGTGGCCTGTGGCACATAAGCGCCACCTCTGTTTTGTGGGGCAGGCCCATGCTGTCGTTGCCTCAAGGGGGCTGCGTTCTCCGCAACCACACCGACTGCCAGAGGCGTCCCGCTGCCAGGCTGCTCGCCGCGCTCCGCTGGCCGTGCAGTTGGCGCGTCCCGGAGTCGCTCCCGCAGCCGCCCCCCACAGCCCCGCGGCCGGCGACACGCAGCCCCCCGCAGCGCCCGCGCGTGCCGCCACAGCCCCGCCCCCTGGGCGAGCGCGCGGCCCCTCATTGGCCAGCGCTGGCTAGAGGAACCACACCCCCTCGCCCCACATCGCCGCGGATTGGTGGAGGAGGCCGCAGTGGGCACGCGGAGCCACACCTCCTCACCCCACACCTCCGCGGATTGGTGAGGGCCGTGGAGAGGCGCTCGCGAGCCACGCCCACTCCGCCAGCGGTCCCTCCGTGTCCCTCCCGCGCCCCCCCTACCCCATGCGGGTTCGCTGGCGCCTGCGCAGTGGCGGTGTGGCGGTCCCGGCTGTTGTTATTGTGGGGCAGGTCTGCGCCGTACGAAGATGGCGGCCGGGCAGGGGGGCGGTGGCGGCAACGGGAACGGAGGCAACGGCGGTAGCAGCAGCAGTAGCGGTGCTAGCAGCAGCAACAGCAGCTGCAGCAGTAGCAACAACAACGCCAGTGCCAATGGAGCGGGTGGACTGGGGATCCCTGCTCACCTCACCCTCTCCTTCTCGGCCGGGCCGCACTGGGGCGCGGCGACTCTGCCGCAGCCACACACGGTGCGCAGCCTGGACCGGGCTCTGGAGGAGGCAGGCAGCTCGGGCATCCTCTGCCTCAGCGGGAGGAAGCTACGCGACTTTCCCGGCAGCGGCTACGACCTCAGCGACACCACGCAAGCAGGTGGGGGGGAAGCTCCGGCGGCGGGGCGGAGCGGGCCTCCTACCGAGGAGGCCTGGCTGCGGGAGTCAGAACTGGAGACTAAGGGAGCCGGCTGTGAGGATGGCGTGAGGAGGATCGTCCTCGCCATAGCGGCACTTAGGGACGAGTTCTGGGAAAGGGGGCCCTGTAGTGACAGTGCGGAGTTGCGGAGGCCCCGCTGTGGTGGCACTGGGGTCTTGTGGCAAAGGACGGCTACGGGCTGGGCCCGTGGTCGCAGCTGGTGAGGAGGATGGCATGGAAGAGACCTGCCCTGGTGGTACTGGGCGGCCTGAGGATGCCCGGTGGGGACAGTGAGAAGGGTGCAGCCTGTAGGTCCCATTGATCCCAGTGACCATTGACGAGAGGGAGCATTGGAGGGCGCAGACTGAAATGGCGATGGGGAAGAGCAGCGAGGAGCCCCCGCGGCGATGGCATCAGGGGTCTCGGAGCATATGCGGGGCTGCTGTGCTGGCACTGCGGAGCAGTAGAGGTCCTCGCTGTATGAGAGCAGTGGGGCATAGTGGGGAGGCTCCACGTTCGGGGGCGGACGGACAAGGAGAGGTCTCCCCCTGCATGCAGCGGGACAGGAGGAATGGGGGCTGTGGGGTGTGCAGTGGTTGTGTGCTACCTCTGCGTGCCTTAGGAAGGGTTGGTTCTGCTTTGCGTGCTCCCGGGGGGGTTTCCTGCTCCGCCGTGCGCGGGTAGAGCTGGGGGAGCAGCCGCTGTGTGCAGGGGCAGGGCTCTGCGGTGCCCCCGCTAAACCCCGGCACGCAGCGCTGTTGCCCCGGGGTGGGTATTCCTGTGCCCTGTGCCTGTTTCTGCCCTGGGGAGGGGTGCAGGCGCCCTCGGTGCCCCTGCACTTGTGCTGACAGGGCCCCGGGCTATCTGCCTGCAGCGAGGAGAGCCAGAGAATCCTCCTCATTGGAAAAGACATTGAAGAGAGCACCGACTCCAAACATTCTCTAACTCGGCCGGGGCTAAACCATACCCCTCAGCACCACGTCTCTGCCTCTTTGAAACACCTCCAGGGGTGGGCATTCAGTCACCTCCACGGTCAGACTGTGACAGTCTTTGAGAGCCCTTTCAGTGACGAAGTTTCTTTTAATATCCGTCTTAAACCATGTCCCCTGGTGCAACTTGAGGCCATTTCTTCTCCTTTCACTTGTTATTACAGAGCCCATGTCATTCCAGCCTCCTCTCAGGGAGCTGTGGAGAGCAATGAGGTTTCCCCTCAGCCTCCTCTTCTCCAGACTGAACAACCTCAGTCCCCTCAGCTGCTCAGCCTCTTTTCTAGACTGCACATCCCCAGTTCCCTCAACTGCTCCTCCCCAGATCTATTCTCCAGGCCCTTTACCAGCTTGGTTGCCCTTCTCTGGATATGCTCCAGCACCTCACTGTCCTCCTTGGAGTGAAGGGCTCAAAACTGAACCCAGCACTCAAGGTGTGGAGGAGATTCTGTGGCTAGGGGAAGGCTGTGCTTTCTGTGAGCACAAGGGATGAGTTGGAGGACACACACTGATAGGAATTCCTTGTTCACACTGATAGGAATTCCGTGTTGTATTCTCTGTGTGTCATAAGCATGAGGACTCGCAGTTCCTCTGCCTGCACACGGTGCCTAGAGAGAGTGTGCAAGATGCAGGGAGCTGTCTGCATTCCGGGGAGTAAGAGCTGCGTGCTGTCGGCTGGTCTGTAGCTCGGAGGGTGTCAGATGGCTTGCAGTGAAGCATCGTTAGCTGGGGTATTGGAGCTGGCCCTTCATCCCAGCTCAGCAAGAAGATGGTTGTGAGGGGTGTGTGCACGTCAGAGCTCCATGTGTTCACCGTGCTGGTAAGTGTGGAGGTGCCACGAGTGGGAGCCTGGATTTACCCAGGCAGAGTGAACTTGGGGCCGTTTGTCTGTGTGGCTCCCAGAAAACACAACCCAGTTTCCCACAGGAGTTCTGTTCTGGCTTGGCTGGTCTCTGATGTAGTTCTGGATTGTTTGCTGCCAGAGTGGTTGCTTAAAAGTGGGTAATTTTTTTTTTTTTAAAGTAATGGAGAATTGAATATAAATAACAAACCAAGCATCTTTTGTTCAGGAGTAGTAGTGGCTTTCCAAAATGTTGTTGTTTGGGTGAATAATTTCATAGGCTTCTATTTGCTTGATCTGAGGAGGGGGCGGTGGGGAAGAGCTTTTTCTTTTCCCCTCTGGGTTAGGAATAGCTGGCTGATTGTTTGGAATGTGAGGCTGCCCATTGTGGTATCTTATCCATCTCTGACAATCCCTTACTCCTGCACCATCAAACACTCCTGCTGCTGCTGCCCTTTGTTGTGGGTTTGTGCGGAGGGTTAAGTAACGATGCAGCCATTCTTGTGTGTAACTGCTAGGTCGTGTGGGATGGACAATTTGTGAAGCACTGATTTAAAAATCCAATTTTCTTGTATCCAGGAGCAAGCCTGCCAATGATTATTACCTTTTGTTGTTTGGGTTTTGTTGTTTTTTGTTTTTTTTCCCCTTGACACATGTGATGCATCCCTACGTGCAGTGCAGAACAAGGATAGGTCTGTTAATTATTTCATAATGGAAACACATGATTACAATAAAAGACAGGTTCCATGAAATAATAGGTGCTCTTTTTTTTCCCTCATAGTAGCATGAAAATATATTCAGTCACAGGAGAGGTCACTTCTGTATATAGATATTCAATAACTAAAGCATTAGAAGCATTTTATGTAGGCAATCTATTATTAAGAAGACTTTTTCTGATTCCTGTAGCAGGTGGATTCATATTTTGTGCTTGATTCTAATTATTGCTAACTGAATTTTGGGGGTTTAATTTTAATTTTTTTGGTCTTATTTTGAATCAACCTCTGTGATACTGATTCAAAACCATTTCACATTTGATACAATGGTTTGATAATTGAATGAAAGGTGTCTGCAGTGAGCTTGGCCTTTATGCTTTAGGGTGTAGTTAGAGCTTGGTCACTATCATCAGAAATGAATTCTCATCATGAAATGTTGTGTAAAAGATGTTGAAGGGCATTCTCTGACAAAAATAGCCTCATTGCTTGCTGCTCTGATCACCTGCATGGTAGGTGTGGGTCTCTGCCAGTACCATCTTGGAACAGTCTTGATTTATTGTGGCACTGATTTATGAATTCATCCTGTGAAATACAAATTTTAGATGCCTTTCAAAACCTGCCTGTAAACAGAAGGCTTCCACTCTTTATTTTCACTTAATCTGTAGGAATTTCTTTTTTTCTAAGTGAGTAAATGATGATCAGGTGTGACTCAGGAGCACCATACAAGCACGTATCAAGGCTGGGTGAGGAGTGGCTTGAGAGCAGCCTGGAGGAGGTCTTGGGAGTGTCAGTTGGTGCCAAAGTGCCCAGGAGCCAGCACTGGTCACTGGCAGCCCAGAGGCAGCTGTGTGCTGGCTGCAGGCAGAGCAGGGAGAGCAGCAGCACAGGGAGGGGATTCTGCCCCTCTGCTCTGCTCAGCCCTCACCTGCAGCACTGCCTCCAGAGCTGGGGAACACAGCACAAGAAGGACCTGGAGCTGCTGGAGAGGGTCTAGAGGAGGCCATGAAGATGATCAGAGGACTGCAGAACCTCCCCTATGGAGACAGGCTGAGAGGGTTGAGCCTGGAGAAGGTTCCAGGGAGCCCTTAGAGCAGCCTTCCAGCACCTGAAGGGCCTCCAGGAGGGCTAGGGAAGGGATTTCTACCAAGGGCTGGGAGTGCCAGAACAAGGGACAATGGCTTTGAGCTGGGAGTGGGGAGAGTGAGACTGGAGATGAGGAAGAAATTCTTTCTAGTGAGAGTGGGGGAGACACTGCAATAAGTTGCCCAGGGAGGCTGTGGATGCCCCCTCCCTGGCCAGGCTGGCTGAGGCCTTGAGCAGTCTGGGCTGGTGAGATCCATCCTTGCCATGGTAGGTGGTTGGAAGTAGATGATCTTTAAGGTCCCTTCCAACCTAAACCATTCAATGAATCTATGAATCATTTACAGAGTATGTAGTGTAAGGCTTGATGGAGGATCAGCCACTGCCTCACAGTGACAGTTTGCTTCCTGGCATTTTCATAGCAGTCTTCAGTGTTTCACATTTAAACACACCATGAATCAAGTTACAGAGATGGGTCAGGGCATGGGAGGTGGGGAGGGAGTTGGGTTAAAACCCTTTGGTGTGTTTCATTTTCAGTTCCACAGCAATGATGCTCTGGTTCTGTGGTACATAAAACTAACATTTGAAAAAACAACTTCTTACAAATCTGGATGTGAAGCATTTCTCTTTCATATAATAAACCCAACAGAGGCTGGAGAGGGACTTTTCATAAAGGTGAAGCATTTCTCTTTCATATAATAAACCCAACAGAGGCTGGAGAGGGACTTTTCATAAAGGTGCCTAAGAATAGGACAAGGGGGAATGGTTTGAAGCTGAGGGAAAGCAGGATTGGATTGGATCTTATGAAGAAGTTCTTAAGTACAAAGGTGATGAGACTCTAGCGCAGGTTGCCCAGGGAGGTTGTCATGCTCCCTCCCTGGAGATGTTCAGGGCTAGGTTGGATGATACCTTGGGCAGCCTGATCTGAATGAGAGGTGTCTCTGCCTCCCTGCAGGGGGGTTGGAACTGGATGACCTCTGAGGTCCTTTCTAACTTGAGCAATTCCATGGTTCTGATGTCACTGTAAATCCAGAGTGGTGTGCCTTAATATAAATAAAATCAGCATCAGCAGAAAGTCACCCTAGTTCCCAGTAACAGTTTATTTGTGCTTTAACAGGTCTCTATGCATAGACTGTCAAAAAAATACCCTGGTGTGTTGTTTTACCTTTTTTTTTTTTCAATGTGTGGCTGTATTTCCTCTCTATCTTATGTAAGGCTTGCCAGGACAGAATTTGCAATTTCTGTAGCACATTTTTGGCATCTTTAATTGTGTAGCAAAAATTCCTGCTGAGCTCCAAGCTCAGTGGTAATAATCTGAGTGCTTAGCTCTGACCTTATGGTTGTCATAGTGTTTTTTAGATGGGAGTTGTCCATGCAGCTCTCTGGCTAAAAAAAATAAACCCACCCCAAACAACAAAACAAAAAGCTTCAAAACCAACAAAACCCCCCAAGCAAACCAACCCCAAACCAAAATCAACAAAACCAGAATCATAGAATGGTAAGGTTGGAAGGGACCTCAAGGATCATCCAGTTCCAACCCCCTGCCATAGGCAGGGGCACCTCCCACTAGTACAGGTCACTCAAGACCTCATCCAACCTGACCTTGAACACCTCCAGGAAGGGAGCATCCACAACCTACCCTGGGCAACCTGTTCCAGTGCCTCACCAAACAAACAAAAATACCAACCCCAAACCAAACACCTTTAATGTATTATTTCCCTGAAGTCATCTTCAGGCTTTTCAAACAGGTCTTATGCTGCCCTTAAATGAACTTCTGAAGTTAATAAATGCAGGTAGGTCATGAAATATCAAAAGGTGCATTGAATGTTCCAATAATTTTATTAATGTATTTATCTTTGCTCCTTGCTGGCTGAGCAGCATTAGCCCCTCTGGCAGTTAAGTAACTGAGTGCATCACATCAGGGTAGTCACTGTTGAGCTCAAGACTTGTGGGGTTTTTTTTTGAGATCCTAGAGAGGTTGTGAAGTTTCCTTCTCTGGAGACATTCGAAACCTGCCTAGATGTGTTCCTGTGTGACCTACTCTAGGAGACCCTGCTCTGGCCAGGCAGTTGGACTTCATGTTTTGAGGTCCCTTCCAACTGTTAATATTTTATGGTTCTTTTTTTCCTGTGCTGCATTGCTCTGCCCAACCAAACCAAGCAATGCCTTGAGCAATATCCCCACTGTTTAGTGAGCACTCCCTAAGCCATGATTTTAGTGCCTAGGAGAGGCATAGAATCATAGAATGGTAAGGTTGGAAGGGACCTCAAGGATCATCCAGTTCCAACCCCCTGCCATAGGCAGGGACACCTCCCACTAGTACAGGTCACTCAAGACCTCATCCAACCTGACCTTGAACACCTCCAGGAAGGGAGCATCCACAACCTACCCTGGGCAACCTGTTCCAGTGCCTCACCAAACAAACAAAAAAACCAACCCCAAACCTCACCAAACAAACAAAAAAAACAACCCCAAACCAAACACCTTTAATGNCTGGGGGCTCCAGAACTGCACACAGGACTGCAGGTGAGGTCTGAAGAGAGCAGAGCAAAGGGGCAGAATCCCCTCCCTTGCCCTGCTGGCACCAGACTGACAACTGGAGAAACAATCCATTTGCTCTGAATAATGGTAGTGGTGCCATCAGGTTTGCTTGTTTGTGACTTCCTCTCCAAAAACTTAATTTCCTTTTTTAATGCTAAGGGAACCTCCAAGCTGTTCCAAGTAGGTGAATGATTGCCTGTAAATATATTAACTTTGAAATGTCTCCTTTCTCACCACCTGCTACCTTCTTACACAGCTGAGAAGTGACACCACTGGATTGGCAGCAGGACTTCAGAATGAGCTCTGCTGTCGTGCTCAATAACAATCTCCCTAGCACAGGCAGGCTTCCCACATTGTGATTTCTGTGGCTCTTGCTGAGAGGATGAGATGGGAGGAGACACTTGGCCATCTAAAGGAGCACTGCCTGGTGTTGCTTGCAGGGCTTTGGTATTTTTACATATTGATATTATTTCTGGCCCTTCTGAGGTGTGGAGTGCAGATTAAACCTGCAGCTTGGTGCTTAAGGTGCATTGTTGTGGAATGTTAATTGATAATCCTCCTCAGATGAGGAAAGGCTGAGAGAATTGGGTCTTCTTAGTATGGAAAAGAGAAGGCTGAAGGGGGGTTTAATCAGTGCTTAAAGGATGGGACTTGTCATTTCATTGGCATCCAGTGACAGGATGGGTAACAGGCACAAACTTGAATGTGAGGAGTTCCCTCTAAACACGAGGAGGAACTCATCAATTTAAGAATGGTGCAGCACTGCAGCAGGCTGCCCAGGGATGTGGTGGAGTCTCCATCTCTGGAGACATTCAGAACCTGCCTGGATGTGTTCCTCTGTGACCTCTTCTAGGTGAACCTTGAGATGTCCATTCTGACCCCTACCATTCTGTGATTCCTCTGCCTTTCCAACATGCACATCTAAACCAATTCTGTTTCCCTGTCTGAATAAAGATATTTTCATTAGTGGTATCAGTGCTGATTAAAGCCATGGCACATAATTGAACAGCAATACCAAATCCAATTTTCATAGATTGATGGTTTGGGTTAGGAGGGATTTAAAATCAACTAATTCCAACCCCCTGCCATGGGCAGGGACACCTCCCACAAGACCAGAAATGTTGATTGTGTTCCAGAAGTGAAGCATGCTGAAAAAAATGTTGTTCTTCAGTAATGACTACTTCAGATTCAAACTAAAAAAGAAAAAGAAGGCTTTAGTTATTGTGGTGCTTGTGGGTTGGTTTTTTTTTGGGTGGGGTGGGTGGATATTGTGTGGTATTCAGAAATGTTTCAATGCTTCTGATGCAAAATCTGAAAGTGACACTGTTCATAAACAAGGAGCACTGCATCCAGTTCTGGTGCCCTCAGCCTAAGAGGGATGTGGAAGCAGGGCTAGAGGAGGCCAC
>VWYK01036998.1:10779-38974 GCA_013399775.1 Semnornis frantzii | reverse complement strand
CATAGGTAAAACAGAGAATTATTCTGCTTCTTATGCTGTGTTTAGTCAGAAAAAAATAAAATTAAGACTCATCTATAGGGAGTCTGTACTCATCTATCCCATCCTACTCTCCAAGCAGCTGTACCTAATCCATCAAGCATCACACTGGTAACATTTAACTATTGTAACATTTAGCTGTAATGAAATATTAGAACAGAATACTTGGACAGTAAAACTTTCTCATTTTGAAGCTTATAAAGTAAGATCTAGGAGAGGGAAAAAAACCCCACCACAAACAAACAAAATGAAAAATACATTTAAACAAACCAACACAAACCACCCAACCAAACAAAAAACACTGAAAAGATGCCCCTAAAAACAACCCAAAAACTATCACGCATGACGTTGACATTTCTGGTCAATCCTCAGTGCTACATGTTGGATTATATAATCTTATGCTTTAATCCTATTTTTTCAGTTAATTAATTTTCTTTAAAACTAAATGTTGTGCTTCACTAAAACAAAACCACATATTTCTCCAAGGGCTTCAATGAGTGCCAAGTATTTATTTCACCAATTACCTTAAAGCAACATATTAAGACTTTCTCCACGTGAAACCCTGCACTTGCAAGCACATGAAGCTGCGCAATGAACTTCAGATCTGTTTGAATCAGCAATCTTATTTTTCCCCAGTATGTAGTTTACTATGCTTCAGAACTCTTTCTTCGTATCTATCCAGAGCAGCTCAAACTGTCTCTACAATGTGAGGATTAAAAAAGCAGACCTGGCCTATACAGGAAAGGTTAAACCATTATACAGTTCTAATCCCAACACACAACCAATCCTTATTTAGTGGTAATTTTCACCTCCAATTTAGCTTACAACATTTGTAAAACAGTTGAAGATAGTCTAGTGAGTATCTTGACACAGTTCTAACACATCTCATATTTCCACAGCAGTGCCTTAAATTTTCCTTCTGGAACACATCTTACACACCAGCCTCAGTAAAAAATGTCCCTCTTTCCCAAAACTCAAAAAGTATGTAACTCCACTGCTCTCTCTGGCAGCAGGAGAATGTTTGCTTTCTGTAGAACTTCACCAATTCCAACATTAAAAAAAGGAAAAAAAAAAAAAATTAAGCCGTCATAGCGACATTTGCCTCCCTTTATTGAAGCCACACTAAGATAGTTGCTATGATTTATCTGAAGGGGCCTACAAGAAGGTTGGGGAGGGACTACTTACAAAGAAGAAGGGAGATTTAGACTAGATGTTAGGAAGTTATTTACGGTGAGGGTGGTTGTGCTGGTTTAAGGCTAATTGGAATATTTTAATAGAGAAAATTATACTATAGGCTGTGAAGGAAAACGATGGTGATGCCTACTTCACTCACAGGCTTGCTGAGATGTTTAGGAATAAGAACCCAAAACAAAAAGACAAGAGAGTGTCTCGAGCTGGCAGTCTGTGTCACGGGGCACAGCGTCTTGGGCTCCTTGCAGCTTCTGGCTTCTCTTCTCTGCCGATTAACTTCACTAACCACTTTTCTTCTAATCCCCCCTGACTGATCCTCAAAATTCTCCTTGCGTGTAAGGCAAACCTTGGGGTAAGGTATAGGGGTGGGGAGAAGGTGGAAGGGTGGTTGGGAGCCCCTCCTGGGGTCTCTGATTTCTGGGAGGGGAGTTGTGTGTCTGTATTACCTTTACCTTGTATATTTCTGTAACTATTCCTGTCTATAGTGTATATCTCTGCTTGTATATTGTGCTGAGCTGTAAATAGAGCTTCATCTCTTAACTTTCAGCTCCAGCTGAGTTCTAGTCTGGGTCATTTTACAAAGTGTGGGGGGTGCAGGGAACTCCCAAACCATCACATCATTTTATTTTTGGCCGATTAGCTCAAACCAGCACAGTGGTAAGACACTGGCACAGGTTGCCCAGGGAGGTTGTGGCTGCTCCCTCCCTGGACGTTTTCAAGGCCAGGCTGGATGAGGCCTTGAGCGACCTGTCCTAGTAAGAGGTGTTCCTGTCTATGGCAGGGGCTTGGAACTGGATGAGCTTTGAGGTCCCTTCTAACGTAAACCATTCTATGATTCTATATAAGCCATGCTCAAAGTCAAACAATGGTAAACTTTAGAACTGAAATTCAATACTGTACATGAAAGCAGTACAGACTTAGCACAAGTTAAATTTACTAAAGAAAAGAATAAATATACTACTTCTGAACATTTAGTATGATTTACATGACTGCTAAAGGGCGGACTCTCTAGTCAGAGGGTCTATTTCCCCTGACTTAGCTATGGTCACCTTCAAAAAAGGACCACAATATTCAGGCCAGCATATCCTTATTTCAATGAGATAGAATAGGATCCTACGAGACAGCAAATACTATATTTTTGTCAGATAGACTGAGAAACCAAGTTTCTTGGAGAATATCTAAAAGCTCTGCCTAAATAATTTGCGAGAAGCAAAGCAGAAAACCTTTGGTTTGCGCTACTTCTGAGGAAGTCTCTTGATATTTTATGTCTGTCAGCAGAACACAACTGAGCAGTGCAGATTGTAAAACTATACTAGAACAAAGCATTGCTTCAGTATCACAAAACGCAAATCTACTGAATGTCACCTCTGTGTTTAAAGCACATTAACAGTATCATTTTGCTAGTCTAACTAAGCATTCTGTCCTACATTTTTGTCCATTTGGTGATGGATTGCTGAGTAGGGTGATGAATTGCCAAAGGCAACTTGAGTTTTTAATTTATGGCTCACACCACTCCTGCATCTCAAGCAAGACTCTTTAAAAGTGTATTATTCCTCCCATCCCACCAAGTTTTTGCAATGACAATTTGTGGAACGTTGCACGTGGCACCCTCCTACCAATCCCAGCAGCAATCATTCCTCTGAACAGAACACAGATCCTGCTGAAAGCAGGTTTTTCCACATCGCAGTATGTTGTTTGGGGATGTTATTCACTCTGCAGTCCTGAAAACATACATTTAAACTCACAGATGAGAATATCACACTGTAGTAGAGAGAGCAAAGCCAAAGATATTTTGCAATACCTGCATGCAGAGATTCCGCTTGATTTTCTTCCTCAGCTATGCTTTCACGATCTGTGCCTAAGAAGCCTAATGTTCTCCTTCCCTCAGGACAGATAGGGTGTCAGCTACAGGAGGAGTACAACAGCACTGACACATCCTGAAGTACAGCTTCAATGATCCAATATAAACAGTCATCACACAGGGTTATGCTCTTCTTTTGCTCATGGTCTCACCCTTCTAGAGTTCATTAGATCCTTAACTGGTCAAAAAAAAAAAAAATTTCTATCTATCAGAAAATGCTTTCTTTACCTTCTAGCACATGAAACCAGGTGAGTAATAGATCCAAGGAACACCCTCATTTAGAGCAGGACAAATCAGCCAGCAATGGGAGGGTGATCAATATGAGAAGAATGGAGCCAATATCCTTCCTCCCAACCCTAACTTTCCCACAGCAGCATGATGTAACATCAAACTATAACATAATCACCTACAATATTCAGAATGAAGTCCCCAGAAGATATTCTGATGTTAATTCAAAATCTATACTGAACACTCATCACTTGAGAGGCTTGTTACAGCATTTCTGTCAACTAGAAGTTTCAGCAAATCACCTGTACTACATGAATTAGGAAAGTACTAAAATTTGCTGTTGTAGATCTCAAGTTTGTTGTACTGGTCTATCACCTGATTGTAACTATGTAGCACAAGAGAAACAACATATAGCTCAGTAAATTTTGCATCACATTGTAGAGGTGCATTGCACAGTAGAAGGAAAATAGAATTCACATAGCATAGTAGAGGGAAACAGTAAATTTGCTTTAGATCAAATTTGCTATAAAATGCTTCTCAACCATCTAATGCAATGGGATATCCACCTACTGTCCTAACCCACTTTGGGATAATGTTTAAATTCAACTTTAGAGCAATACAAAGCTTCAATAAAATCTCCTCTTGAAAGTGAGCACATCTCTAAAAACATTAATATGCACTTTTTCTGTAACCACTATTGCAATGGAAGTCTCAAATCTACCTCTGAACTAACTGTATTATGTCCAATGCTAAAAGCAACCATACCAAGCACATGTAAACACAGCCATTTCCCCAGTGCTCTTGCAAATACTCAGATTATTCCTTGACATTTATTTACTCTTAAAACCATGGGGTTTTCCCCCCACTATTCCAATTAGAACTTCATCATCATTCTCTGGAATTGACTGCAATGGACTGTGTTCTGCTCTCAAAATACCATCTCAAGGCCTGGGGAGTATATACAGCAAGTCAAAATGTTGTCCATACGTCATTCTAGTCCTTCAAAAAATAAAGACTCGGGTATTCCAGAAATAAAGGCTCAGGCAGGAAAAAAAAACCACAACAGTAAACAGTTACTTGAGGTAAAAAAAAAAAATAAATTTGCATGAGATCACATGCTTGTATGTCCCACTGCAGTTCATAAATGTTTGCTTTATACTTTGGTACTAGAGCATCACTTCTGTGCTTGGATACCTAAACACAAACAGTAAAGTGACTGTAAGACAAAGATTCTGGGTAAATATTTATTTAGGAATTAAATTACTGGACAGGAAGAATGCACAAATTTAGGTGTGCTGCTCAGTCTTACTCTAGTAAGTCAAGGTTTAGACCAAAATCTAAAAGTGACAAAATAAATACCACAGCCCCTTCCTGTTCTCTACCAAGTACCTTTCCCACACAGAACAACAGAATGGTTTAGGTTTGGAAGAGACCTCAAAGATCATCTAGTTAACTAAACCTAGCATGATTTCAGCATGATATCCCACATATGATCCCATTTATATTTGAAAAGGTATAAAAGAGTGTAATTTAGTGAAGGAGAAAAGTATCATTTGAGGAAAATAAAAACCTCACAATCAAAAAAACCAAACCCCAACTGTTAAGAGTCAACTTATCATCACATAAAGCACTTCCGAAGTTCCTTCCAGAAATGCAACTATAGGAGGGAAAAAAAAAAGTTTGCCCTTCAAGAAGTCCCATGTGAGTTTTGGTGAACATGACTCCTTGCAACAAACTCATTTAGGAAATCAAGCTGCCAGTTAAGGAAAAAGTAAAATCATCTCAAAGCAGAAAAAAATTTTTCATGATTTACAGCTAACTAATCTTTCAGTTCTTTTGGCAGCTGGTGTATTCCTGGTTCCCTGGTCCTTCCTGCACAGGTCTACTCCATCCGTCGAATCAACTTTGGCATTTAACAATCCCTTACACTTCAGCCATGTCAGTCGTGTCAGTCTGGTGGAGGCCCAGCTGGCTGGAAAGGGGGAAATATAACCCCCATCTTCAAAAAGGAAAAAAAATGAAGACCCTGGAAATAAGGCAAACCAGTCTCACCTCTGTGCCTGGCAAGCTCATGGAGCAGATGTTCCTGAAGACTTTGCTAAAGCACACAGAAAATAAAGAAGAGGTGATTGGTGGTAACCAACATGGCCTTGCCAAAGGCAAATCATGTCTGACAAACCTGGTAGCTTTCTATGATGGAGTTACAGCATCAGCAGATAGGGAAGAGCAACTGATGTAATCTACCGGGACTTATATAAAGCATTAGACACTCCTGCATGACATCTTGGTCACCAAATCGGAAAAGGGTCCACTCGCTGGACAAGGAATTGGCTGGGTAGCCACGCTAGCCACACTAGTGAGTTGCAGTCAACAGCTCCATGTCCAAACGGAGACCAGTGACAAGTGGTGTCCCTCAGGGGTCAGTACTAGGACCAGCATTGTTTAACATCTTTGTTAGCAATATGGAGAGCGGGATTGAGTGCACTGTCAGCAAGTCTGGAGATGACACCAAGCTGTGAGGTCTGGGTGACAATGAAGGGAAGGGATGCCATCCAGAGGGACTTGGATTAGCTTGAGAGGTAGGCCCGAGTCAACCTCATGAAGTTTAACAGACCCAAGTGCAAGGTCCTGAGTGACCTGGTCTACTGGAATTAGATGATCTTTAAGGTCCCTTCCAATCTAAACCATTTTATGAATCTACGAACCACTAAAACCAGCAGAAAATGATTTTTTTTTAGGTAATATTTTGGTCAGGCTTCCAAACAAAATCAGCTCGCAATAGGATTGATAAACAACAGAGCCAGCAAAAGCAGCAATGTCTATAATATTTTAGTAGTGAGACTTCCCTCTATCTCTCTGACTCTTATGCTTCCATTCCTGTTTCCCAAATCAGTCCTCTGCTGAACGTATTTATCTACAAAGGCAGAAAATCATTCTGGTTTTCTACCAGGAATTAAGTTAACATTGACAGAGAGGGACCACCAAGGTTGTAACAAGGCACAGGCAAAACAGAGCTCTCTCTCTTCAGTAGCACTACATTGTTACATCAGCTCATAAAACTTGGTCTGTATGTTTATTGCTTTTACATCCTAAAATTCCATGCCAAATTTGTCTATACCATTCTTTGGTCATTTAATAAAAGTAGTCACTAATGCTAACTAAAGCTACATGTAAATACTTTTCTTTCAGATAATAATGCTATGTTCCCATATTCAGAGCTAATGGCAACATTAGCTGCTATCTGAATAGTTTGTAAGGTGACACTTCCACACGCTAGGAGCATCATATCCTCTTCTCACACCGGATCCTCACTAGGTTTCACAATGTAAAAAAGACAGCAAATGGGCATAATCTTAGAGAAAATGGATACAAACTTTTATTTAGCTAGGCATTTATATTTAGAAATTATTTATAATTACTTTATCTTCTGCACAAATTTTTTTGTTAACTGTAATTACATGTACATCAGATGACTTGCTGCAAGTTAAGCATCTCAATCTATTGCCAATTCCCTCTTTGTGCTGGTTTGAAGCTAATCCGAATATTTTAATGAAAAAAAAATTAGATTATAGGCTGTGATAAGAAAAACAATGGTGCTGTCTACTACACTCATAGGCTTGCTGAAATGTATAAAAACAAGGACACAAATATAGATAAGGTAGAGAGTCTCTTGCTCTCTTTGGGAGCTGGTGTGTCTTCTGGCCTTTCTGCTGTATAACCCAACTTTATCACACTGCTTCTAACCTCCCTTGCTGATCCTCCAAACTCACCTTGCACATAAAGCAGACTCTGGGGTAAGGTAGAGGGGTGGAAAGAAGGTGGATGGGTAGTCGGGAGCCCCTCCTGGGGACTCTAATTTTCTGAGAGGGGTATTGTGTTTCTGTATTACATTTAACTTGTGTATTTCTATAAACATTCATGTATATTGTAAATATATCTGCTTGTAAATTGTGCTATACTGTAAATACAGCTTCATTCCTTAACTTCCAGTTGGCTGAGTCTAGTCTGGGTGATTTTCATAGTGTGGAGGCGGGTAACTCCTAAACCATCACACCTTTTAAAACTTAGAAGCTGAGCACGGCACACAACAAAAACCTCATCTCTTTGAGACTCAGAAGTCAGAAAAGAACGTTACTCTCATTCACAAGCAGACCAAGGACTATCTGACAAGTAACCTTCAGTGTTAAAAAAAATTTGCACACATCTTTATGTAGTTGTAACAGCCTACTTTTTATGTGCAATACAAAACAATAAATACCAAACTCTGATAAAGTTGTTATCTACACAAGGTGCTGCCTTCTTCAGACGGGCAATTAAGGAAAATGTTAAGGAAGCAACAAGCTCATCTATATCCCAAAATGCTAATGCTATCTTTGTGAGTTCTTTTTTTAAAAAGTCTATTAAAAAAAAAAAAAAAAAGAAATATTGTATGTTTTCTATAAACATGGATCCTGATATGCTTGTTCATGTATTCAGGGCTGAGTCGTGTGCACTTCTATAACCAGGAGGTATGCAGCCACAACAAACATCCCAAATGTGAAGCTGCAGTGCATCACCACTAGACAGAACGCTTAGCTCCCCCCAAAGTAATTCTGTTTCACTAAAATAAAATGCACTCATTTTAAGGAAGAAGTTGTGCATCCGAACTTCCTGCAGGGCACCAACCACGTGCTAGTGGTTAAAACAGTGACTGGGATGCACACAGGTGGCTGAGTATGACAAAGATCGGGAGCCACAGGAAAGGAATCATGCTATTCCTTCCTCGTGGCAACAAACCCAGTGGAGTCTGACCAGCTGAGGAAGAAGCCCATATTCCAACACTGAAGCCACCCACACTCAAACACTGCTCATCTCTCCTTTTCCTCGACTCCCCCCTCTACACAGCCTGTCCCACTCTAACAGTATCCTCGGGAGGCCTGAACCTCTTGCTCTTCACAGAGGCGAGCACTCTGCTTTTGAGCTCAAAGAAGACATCCTTTAGAGAGAGAAAGTTCACCCTCGCCGACTCAGCCGGAGTGAAATCGACCTTTGACCCCAAGGTAACCCTACCGCGCACAGGTAGCGGGAAGACACGGGGTCGGGCCGGGTCGTGCCTCAGCGCTCCCGCCATTTGTCCCGGGATCTGGTGCAACTGGAGCCAAGGGCTGCAGGGCTACGGCCCCGGGCGCACGAGATGGCCTAGCCGGCAATGCCCTTGGGCACGCGGACTGCCGGCTATGGCGGCCCCGAAGCGCCCCGTACCGCCTTATCGGCCTTTCTGCAACCCCACAACGTAAGGTCTCACCTGGCGGGCGGCGGGCGGGCGATGGCAGCGGCGAGCGGACGGAAGAAGGGGAGGAGGCGCGAGGATAGCGCCCGCAGACGCCCGGCGGAGCTCAGCAACGCAGCCATGACCGCCAGACGTGAAGGAACACGTGAGCCGAACGCCACGCTACTGCGCACGCGCAGCAGGGGGCACGGGGACGCCAGGAGCCGGCGCTCCGCCTCCTCTCGTGCACGTGACGGGAGGAACCATTCTTCACGGGTCGGCGCTGTCGGCCCGGCTGTCGGAAGGAGTCTTCTCAGGCACCGGCTTGCTCCTAGTTCCCATCTCGCGCCTTTGATGGGACATTCCACGTAAGGTCGACGGCGCAGACCCAACTCCTGATTGGGTGGATGGGTAGCCAATCTGGAGTCGCTTCCAGCGGAAGGCGGTTGGAAGGGTGCAGTTAGCCGGCGGCGGAGGAAAGCGTGGGTTTGGGATGTCTTGCCGCGCCCCCGGAGGCGGAAGGAAACAGGTGGAAGTAGCGACTTTCCCAGCAGGCTCTCCTTGGAGTAGGTCACTGTTGTGCGCGCCGTCCATGCAGCTGTGAGCTAGGTGATGGTTGACCCGTGAGGGTCTGGTATGTGGGTGGCACCCGCCTGTGCTTGCCCGCAGAAGGCACTGACGTGGGCGATGGGGCTTGCGCGGCCCACGAGCTCCCGGCGCTCTGCGGCCGGGCGGCGACGGCCCTGAGGAAGAAGGGCTGTTCCGGGGGGCTTTTGCTCTCTCGGGGCTTGAGGCAGGACGGAGCTGCCACTCGCCGTAGGTGATTTCAGACACCGCTAAGATGAAGTAACATGAAAGTGCGAAGAAATCCCTCGGCTTCCTCTTGTCGAGAGTAAGGAAAACTCCCATCTTAATGGATTATCCATGTTGCTACCAGAAAACAATTCTTCCACAATAGAGCTGGCAAAGCCGCCTGTGACGCTGCGGTCAACCTTTACAAGGCTACGGGGACCCGTGAAATCTTGTCTTCCCCTACTTCCTTCTAGGACTGAACCGAGAGTGAGGGGCAGGTGAACGACCTCTAACAAACCTGTTAACTGTAAATCTCTGCTTGAGCTTGGTTATATTTACTAATAGGCCATCTGCACTGACTTTGGATTTTGGCATGCAAGTTAAGCTGTTTTCGCTGTCATAATCATAGTGTTAACTTGGAGTGTTACTCAACAAGTTAAGTGCGTGTTTTCATACCAAAAAAATCGTGTAATTATGTTTCCCATAGACTCTAAATTATTACAGGCCAGACTGATTTTTGTCAAAATCTACAGTCAGCCATTCCTGATTACTTGGAAAAACTTGTAAAGACTCTTGGGAGGCCCAGGTGTTTTTTTGTTTTATAAGGATAACTCAGCACTTCTCAGGGTCAAGTCATAAACTGCAGCTAGTAGGATGATATTTGTAATGTTACTGCTCATCAGGTCTTCTGNTTTAACTCAAGTACAAACCTAGTAGCACACATGCTCAATATTGGGCTGGCTTAGTTATGCACTTACTAAACTTTATTGTGAAGTAGTGCTCCTGGGAGCTCACTGTAATGACACAATATAAGAACATCTACAATGCTTGCAGTAAGGAGCAGAAATGATAAAGCTAATGGCTGAATGAAAGAGTAAGAAAGAATAATGATGTGATGATCGTCAGCATAATAAATAGTAGGTTCTTGTGGAGACTTCACTGCTACTGAATCAGTGAAGAACAGTTTTGTTTAGAAGGAGAACAATGTGACAAGTGCTGACCAGGAATTCCTGCAAAGGACTATGAAAGTGCAAAGATTTGACAGTCCAGTTGGTGGATAACAGGATCTGAAATGCTGAGCTGCTCTACAAGTGACTGTCTTTTCACTGCCATATGAAAGGTTATAGGTATTACTATACTTTAAAGAGCTATGTGGGTTATGTGAAAAGGAAATGAGATCTTGAGGAATTAATTAAAAATGTGCTATAGCTGAAATATTAGACAGGAAATTACATTCTCCAAATGAAGGAGTCTAGTTCACATTGAGATCTGAAGAAGAAAAAAATTAATCAGTATATTGAAACAATGTTTAGACAAACGTCTTTAATTCTTTGGATGAAGAAAGTAATTTGTGTATTAAATATGTTATTTGTGCAGAAAAATTGCTGATGCTTGTATGTGAAAGTCTAACGCTGTATGATGGTGTTGCCTCTAGTAGCTGAGAAACAGGTTATTAGGTG
Source organism: Semnornis frantzii (assembly GCA_013399775.1). Taxonomy (NCBI): domain Eukaryota; kingdom Metazoa; phylum Chordata; class Aves; order Piciformes; family Ramphastidae; genus Semnornis; species Semnornis frantzii. The sequence continues at coordinate 28,158 of VWYK01036998.1, read as the reverse complement.
AAAAGGAGTTATGCCATGCCATGCTTGAATCGTATACAAAATGTGAATGAGGCAGCAGCACTTCAGTATGAATAAAATGCTTGAGGTAGATCTGGGTGCACAGTACAATAGCTATGGCTGTGTTTGTAGAAAATAAAAATCCAGAGGTAAAGATAAAAGGATATAGGAAAGGCCAAAAGCACAAACATACCCAGAGAGGGGAATGAAGATCCTCATCCAAGTAGGAAGATTACAAAAAATGTGCTAGAGAAAGGGGGAAGTCATAGAAGGAAAAGCTGTGGGTGAGGAACAAGTGAAAAGTCAGGCATGGAGAAGTCCAGCGTAAGAGAGATGGAAATATGTGGCAGACAAGGGACTGGATAAAGTAGGCAGTCTAGTGAAATCTGGTTCGTTGGTCTCACCAACCAAAGAAAGAATTAATAGAAAGCTTCAGGAAATGAAAATAAATCCTCCGATGACATCTTTTAACCTTTCTCTAAACAGACCACATCCTCCAAGATTCTTGGCCTGATTCTCTCTGCCCAGACAATTTATTCCTGTTGTTAGTAATTTCCAAGAGACTGTCTCTGGAGATAACTGATCAGAACCAAGCTATGTTATGGGGCTCTGGAGCTGTGTTTCTATTGAATTCCTGTTCTCTTAAGTTTTCAGCCTGTGCCAGACAATTGCTGGCATTAGCATTAGGTTGGGGCTGTTGCCAGTAGGTGATTTGGCAATGCCTGGCTGTCCTGGAGACTGGGAGGGCTTTAAAATAAGAACTCTGGCCAAACTCTTGCAGTCCATTTGAAGTTGCCAGACTGGTTCTCATTATTCAAGGTAACAGATGGGCATTGACTACATGCATTCCTCTACTGGAACTTAGGAACTTAGAAATTCAGTTAAGGTTTCTGCTAATTTTGTTGAGTGTATATCATAATTAATATTTTTTTAAACTTAATTGAAGCGTGATTATGTAAATTTCCAAGGTATGACTGAAAATAGCATGCAGCAATTGGAGCTTCCTTTGCTCACTTGCTTGTCTTTCAAATAAAACCCTGTATATACAAAACAGCTTTTAAAAGTAGCCGATGCTACAGCTGACTTTGGAAAACATGGAAATCCAAAGTTAAAATCAAACTCTAAATGCATCAGCAGAATCTGAGCAGTAAAATCTTTTGGGGTGAATGTTCCCAGTTTTGTCTAAACACTTGCAGCAGTGGAGGAAACAAGAGGACATGCAGGTGAGGATCAGCGTCGGCCTAGGAGTATTGCCTTTAGGACATGGTTGCAGTGTGTGAGACAGATGGTAACAGGAATCATAGCTAATTCCATTTATCTCATATAAGAGGTTAATGAAATGTTAACCTTTGAAAAAGTCAAAGGTGATCTGTGCTTGCAGGCTGGGCAGTGGGGTCTGGATGACTTCCATGGCTCCTTCAGAGGTCTCAGAGGTGCCCTCTACTGGCTTGAGCTGTCTGATCAAATACCCTTTGGAAAGGTGGGGCTCATTTCTGGAGTTTTCATAGGCAGGACCTTTTAAGGTGGGCACAAGAAGTCTTGTGGTGAGTAGGGCGGACCTCATGCTACTAACATCCTGCCAGTTTTGCCTGTGTTTTACCGTTCCCTACATAAACACAGTGTCACCCAGAGGCAGCTCTCTGAATGGCACTAGGGCAGTTAGATGGGAACACCCATCCTCCCACCAAAGTCATAATCCAGTGGGATGGTCTGTGTTCATGCAGTGGGGAGAAGCACCATAGTTCCTAGTGTGCATCTTGGGGAATGGATTACCAGGAAGGTTTGCCATGGAGAGAATAATCTGGGGCATTTACCTGAGGCTTCGGAGGAAGGTAGGCCTTGGAATTGAGAAGATGGTGAGATACATATTTGTGTTGTTAATAAAAATACCGGGTTAATTTCTGACATCTGAGTAAGGATAACCTTAGGTTTCAGTTTTATGGGACTCTGCTACCAAGAATATGCTTTCTTACTGTATCTTAAGGTAACAGAACAAAGAAACTGGAAAGTGACCTTTCCCTTGTCTCCTCTTCCAAATCTGGCTGAAGGCAATGGCTTAAGCCTTTGCCTTAAGGTATGCAGTTGAGGCTGAAGCAATAGAGCCTCTGAAAGAGATGATTCTCTAAACAGTAAAAGACAATCATGAACGTGGCTTTCTGTTCACATGTAAATCGAGGTATATCTATAGCTATATACAGGTACTCTTTTGTGACAGCAAAGAAGTCTAAATTCACACTTGCTGAGGTTTTTATACATTGTTAATCTCACCTCCATTTTGTTCTGAGAGGATAAAGTAGGGTCAACATAAAATACAAGATAGTCATTGCAAACCCTTACATTTTTCTGCTGGATCTTTTAATATTCCTTAAATGTTATGAAGATGCATATTTTAGCTTTATTTCCAAAAAAACCCCAAAACGTCAGGCTTGAGGACTTTGAATGAATTTTGGAAGAAGAAACAAAAAACTGTCTTAAAACCCACTCTTTCAAAGAATTTGTGATATTTTTAGAGATTGAGTTGCTAAATGCTGACAATCTATGGTATTTTTTTCAAGGATCCTAAATTACCTTCAGCTTTTAGTACTTAAGTGTCTGTGGGAATGCAAGAAAGAAAAATAATGAGCTGTGTAGAGAATGAAAGGTGTTGATTCTGGGAGTTAAAAGGATACCTCCATGGGTGAGGAGCAGACTCGGTGAAAGTCTGATGATAAGGAAGGAAAATAATTGGAAGAAGTATGTTCAAAACAGAACTATAAATCATTCATACTATGTTAATGCTCTGTCTGTATTATGGTATAAAAGTAGCTCTGTCTGTAGTAAAGTTGATTCTGTGTGCCCTAGTGGAGTCCATTGTGTGCTTCTCTACAGTTGTCTTTCAGGTCTTGTAATCTGGCCAGTGTCACTTTACATGCAACAAGGTAGGTTTTCAATAAAATATCTCAAGTTGCACATAAAATTCAAGTCAACAAGTTTTTTAACTAGTCAGGATGTGTTGGGTTTTTTTTTCCTGAGGAAAAATATGAAGAAGTTAAAGAGCTATAGAAGTGAGATGGAGATGATACAAACCGCACTTTTCAAGAAGGAAGGTGGAGAAGAGTGATAGCAGCATAGTTTGACAGAGAGGAAGAAGAAATTGAGATGACTAACTCAATAACTGGTAATGGTGCTGACCGGATGGAAAAAGGACTTCTGTTCACCTCCCAAAAACAAGATTCAAGTAAGCACAGCTCACTTGCAAGAAGACACTGAAGATCCATGTATTTTTTTCCATGGATATTTAGGGTTCAGTTTTGTAGCTCGGATTCGGTGCCATTTTGTCACTCAAGTGTTAATTGTTCTCCTCTTCCCACAGCAAACAAAGCTCTCACCCATGCCTTAAGTTTGCTTAAGTTAAAACCATTGTCATAGTCTGTGGAAACCTGACTGCATAGCTTTGATGGCATGGCATATTTACTTTGGCTTGGTTTTGGCAGGGCAGTAAAATCAGACGGAGGTGCTGGAGCACGAAAAAACAGCAGAAAAAGAATCAAAAAACCACATCTCAGGATCTTGGGCTAAGAGTCTATTGGAATGAAAAATAAGGCAGCAAACTAAGGAAAGAAAAGGTGGATAAGAGACAGTCTGAACTGAAAATTACTGCTTGAGTATATTCTTGATTTCCAGATAAAGCATGCTCAGGTTTTGTGTAAGACAATTCCTTGCCAGTGGGAACTTAACCTCTAACAAAATGCTAATATGATTCCTTGTCACCTGTATCATTTAAAATGTTTCTGCAGGCAAAATTATGCCTTTGCTGTTGTTTGTTTGATCTCACCTAAAACCTGTCTTGAGCTCTGCTGTAAAATCATTATTTCCACTGAAGATGGGGGAGGGGGGGGGGGAAACATAGCCCACTTTTCTCCTCAGCTCTCTTAGTTTTGCAAGGCTGGTAGATATTTTAAGTAGTAGTAGAGCCTTTACTTTTGTAACCAAGTCAGCAGATCTTTATCTATGGGGAGTAGATCTGATGAGTAAGGAGGTGCCTTTTTTTTATAGTTACTTTTTAGAGGATCACAATTTGAAAATGGTTGTGACATAACTGGGTCACATCTGAAATTTTTCTATAAGCTGCATGAAATGAGCAGTTAAGGTAGCTGCTTTTGTCTGAAGATATATTCTTACAGCTCTAGTGAATCATACAGTTGAAAGATTTGAGTATTCCACTGTTAACTGAAAACTGCTAAACAATCATAAACCTGTAACCAATCAGCAGCCCTTTAGTATCTTAAATCTGTTCCTTTTAAGTAATAACACAGTAATAATTAAGATACACACACATGTCCATAACATCCTGTGTTTCTTCTGTCGTTATCTTTGTTGTGCATGTTTAATTGTGTGCATGCTGCACTTCAAAGAGTATCATCTCCCAGAGTTTGGCTGTTACGAATGTTGGAGGGGAAAAGTAATTGACACAAGTCTCAGGAGTTATAAAACTGCATTTCAGCTTCTTGGAGCTCCAGAATGTAAGAAACCATTTTCAGATTCTGATGCATTCTTTTATATTTTGGTTGCAATCAAGAATGGAATAAGTCATAAATCATGCACATTGGTAGCTGGACTGGGAAATTATAGTAAAATATGATTCATAACCTTACAGAATTTACTTTAAGTAAGAATCCTTAGGCTGTTTTTTGTGTAAGTGGGCGTACTGACTGATTCTTTCTACCAAGTCTCCTATTCCAAACAATGGAAAAAAAAGTTTGTAAGTCTGGATGTAAAACAGATTGAGTAAGATCATCTGAAATCTAGACTTCTGCTTTTGTTCAAATTATTTGAAGTCTTCTTACAAATGTTCTGATTTATCTTAATAGTTACCGAATATTTTTAGTAGTTGGGCAGTTAGTTATATGTGATCTAGAAGAGTTAATTGGGAGGACACTTAAAGTCTGTGAAACCTAGTCCACTGATTAAAATAAATGTTTGATCCCTTGGAGTTTATTTCACTTCCTTCAGAGTAAGGCCACAAAGACTGAAAAAGAAGTTGGAAATATCCAGAGAGGTGTAATAAGCGTTTGGAAGGGTAGAGACCAACAATCACTTAGAGCAAATCAGCCACTGATGGGAAAAAGTGTGTGTGGGGGGGGGCTGGTTGGCAACTAATCTGAGAGATTTTTTTTGCCTCTTGCTTATTTTTCTATCATGCCTGTTGGATGTTTCTGCCATACTGGTTAAGACAAATGCCAGATCAAATGGTAGTTTGGCTGTGCTCTCAACTGAGGGGTGTTATTTCCAATACTGAAGGCAGGACAGAAATAGTTGGGCTTTCATTTATTTTAAGAGCAAGTCCTGGTTGTGTTACAAGACAGAATGTATAACTCAAGTGTCAATTAGTCATGTAGAAAATTTCCACAAATTGAACAACTTGTTAGATGTTTTCTTCAAAGAGGAGGTTAGGTTAGGGAGTAATTTGTATTGTTTCCCTGGCTTTAATTGTTTTCTGAAAGCATTTCCTTCTGAGCTCGGGAGCTCCTGCATTTAAAAGCAAGTAGATGTAAGTGGAGGTCAGTGGTGGCCTTGTTCATGCTGTTTCTTTGAGTGCATTTGTATGTTACACCAAGAAAAAGTTCCTTTTATTTCTCAAAAAGCACACACTATCTTTCTAGCTAGACGTGTGTATCCATGCAGTGAATTAGAGACAAAATGTCAACTCAACTGAACTAAAATTTTGAGTCCAAGTCAAGTCCAAGTGCAAATTCACTGCTTAACAAGGAGCTTGGATTCTTTTCGTGATTTCTGAGTACTTCGGATTTTTTCTTTTGTAGCTTTTATACCACTCAGAATAAATGTTCATCATTAAATACTGCAGACTGTAATTTTTTTTTTTTCCTTTCCCATAAATTTCGATTACAATGACTGGAAAGAAGAACCTGTTTCAGCAGTACTGGTTGCATTGCTGGTATTTTTCCCGTTGCTGCAATGTGTGAAGGCTGGAAAGGTCAGGTATTTCCTATAGGGCAGATAGTGTCTGGATAAATCAAGTTGAAATAGCAGTTTAACCTGTTGTGCTATCCAAGGTGTAGTGCAAGTGGTCTCTGCAAAGGAAGAAAGATTTATTAATATTTTAAACATACCTTCTATGAAAAAAAATCTCTTTAATAAATTACATTGAATACGTGTGCTGGTTTGAGCTAATTGGAATATTTTAATAGAGAAAAAAAATTGTACTATAGGCTGTGAAGGAAAACAGTGGTGATGTCTACTTCACTCAGAGGCTTGCTGTGATGTTTAGGTATAAGAAAACCAAAACAAAAAGATAAGAGTCTCTGGAGCTGGCAGTCTGAGTCACGAGGCGCTTGCTTGCTGCTCCAGTCTTGGGCTAGCAGCTCTGGCTTCTGCTCTCTGCTGAATAACTTCACTAACCACTTTTCTTCTAATCCTCCCCAGCCGATCCTCCTTGCGCGTAAGGCAAACCTTGGGGTAAGGTGTGGGGGTGGGGAGAAGGTGGAAGGGGGGTTGGGAGCCCCTCCTGGGGTCTCTGATTTCTGAGAGGGGAGTTGTGTGTCTGTATTACCTTAAACTTGTATATCTCTGTAACTATTCCTGTCTATAGTGTATATCTCTGCTTGTATGTTGTGCTGAGCTGTAAATAGAGCTTCATCTCTTAACTTCCAGTCGGTTGAGTATTAGTCTGGGTCATTTCAAAGTGTGGGGGGCAGGGAACTCCCAAACGGTCACAATACGTGACTTTGTGGCACAGAAGTATTTGTTTATTTTTGGAAGCTTTTGTTCAGAGGCACTAATCAAAAACATACTAAAATAGATGGTGTTTGTAGCAGTGCATAAAGAAATACTACCTGGATGGATTCGCTCTACAAAAACCTCTGGTTACTGTTGACAAATGTATGTTCTGATGAAGCCATGAAACACTTTTTGATAATTTTGTTAAATCAGTGACTTGGACAAGGATTTCATGCTCCATTAAGTCAGATTCTGTACCCTGAATATTTGCATTAAAATAAAAAAATTAAAGGAGCTTTGTCCTCGTTTGTTTTGTTTCTTGGTGGTTTGCTGTTCTTTGGAAAGTACCAGTACAAGTTGGATATTTTCAGAGAGGGGAGCATATTCTGTCTCCTGCAGCGACAATTTCTTCCAATTTTATTTGTAGTATTTGAACTGAATAAATGTGGTTTTGTTTTGGTTTTTTTTTCTCACTAACAAACAAAACCAAAAACAAACACCAAAACCCCAACCAGTTCTTCAATGGCATGGCTTGGGCTATAAACTTGCAGAAGGCTCTTTCCCACTCTCCTGCCTTGCGTGAAGGAGCTTCTGGCTACATCTGATCCATGGAAAATCTCTCTTCCATTCAAAGGACCATATGTTTCTCCAGCATGTCCTGAGGCAGACTTATGATGAAAATCATGGTATGTGGCCCTGGATCCTCTTTGCGGGTTAGATGCTGTATAATCTTCAGCTACTCAGAATTTCTCAGTGACCCAATACCTAATGTAATGCCTTCTTGTTAGGCAGGTACTCCATAGTCACCATTTGCAAACAAAAAGCAAGGAAAGTATGTTTACTGCTATCTAACCTTACAGCATAACTAAGGTTTAAACACAGACTTTTGAAAGCTGTTTGACTCCCTGTGCTTCAGAATGAGATGCTTCTCTGGTTATCTAGCCAAAAGGTTTAAGTTGTTTATACAAGCTGACTGAGATCCAGCTGTTACAGTAAAACTCTTATCCCAGAACCTGTTTTTGTTAAGCACAAAAGTGGAGAAAAGGAAATTTTTCACAAAAAATAATTGTGTTAGAAAAGGTCAGTTTCTCAGTACAGAAGGAAGAATATGCTACAGTGCAGGAACTGTAGAAGTACTTGATAATGTCATGGTTGTAATTTATTTTAAAAAATGGTTGCCTTCATATGTATATGTGTGTGTATATATATATATGAACAATTAAACTTTATCCCACAGCAAAGAGGATCAAGTGACTACTTTTTCACAATAAATATTTTTCTGAAGAAGGTTGAAACTATTCAGCCCAAGAGGTTCTTAACAAACTTTTCAGGACTGAAGATGTTGATTTCATATGAAAATCTGGGGAAGAACAAGCCCAAGTACCAGTATAGGTTGGGGACTGAGCTGTTGGAAGTCAGCAAAGGGGGAAAGGATCTGGGAGTCCTACTTGATGAGAGGCTGACCATGAACCAGCAATGTGATCTGGTGGCCAAGAGAGGCAATACCATTCTGGGGAGTATTAGAAGGGCTGTGGCTAACAGATCAAGTGAGGTTCTCCTGCCCCTCTACTCTGCCCTGGTGAGGCCACACCTGGAATACTGTGTCCAGTTCTGGGCCTCCCAGTTCAAGACGGATATAGAACTGCTTGAAAGAGTCCAGCACAGAGCCACAAAGATGATGAAGGGAAAGGAATGTCTCTGTTATGAGGAAAGCCTGAGGGAGCTGGGGCTGTGCTGCTTGGAGAAGAGGAGACGGAGAGGTGACCTCATCAATGGTTATAAATATGAAAAGGTGAGTGCCAAGAGGCTGGAACCAGGCTCTGCTGGGTGATGCCCAAGGGGCAGTGGTGGAAGCTGAGGCATAGAAAGTTTCATTTAAATAGAATTTTTTTTCCCTGTGGGGTTGATAGAACCCTGAAACAGGCTGCCTGGGGGAGGTGTGGAGTCTCTGGAGATATTCAAAACCCACTGGATGCATTCCTGTGTGATCTGGTCTAGGAGATCCTGCTCTGGCAGGGGGGTTGGACTGGGTGAGCTTTCAATGTCCCTTCCAGCCCCTGATATTCTGTGATCTTAGAAGTTCCAGAAATCAGAAGAATGATCTGCCACTGTTGGTGATAAGGTGGTTGGCTCAAGAAATTGTATTTCCTACCAGCTGTTTAGAGTGGAGCCTCAAATAACAAGTCAGCTGACAATGGATTTCATAGTAGAAAATTAAATGCTGAAAGTAGGTCTACTCAAATGAATTTGATGTTCAACAGGAAGAGGAGTGTGGTTAAGGAAGGTAAGAGCTGTGTTGGCACACCTGTCAGGCATGTGTCTTAGGGACACCAAAAATGTTTGCTATTCAGCAATTAAATTCAGAATGGGCTAACTAATAACACTGAAACTATTTGGTAAGAATAGCTACAAAAAAATTTATCATCTAGTGAGGTTGTAGAGATCATTCTCTTCTACTTTAAACTTAAAAATCATTGTAAGTTAATGAGAAAACTCATGGATCAGTGACAGAAATGGCTCGGTTATGCAGAGTGATTTGCATCGTGCTGTCAGCTGGTACAAATGAACAGTAAGCAAGCTATTTCAGAACACATAAATGCAAGTATGTTGGAAAGAGTGATCCCTGCCCAAGAGGACTTGTTTGGAAAGGGACCCTCCCCGAAGATTACCTTTGTGTGACCTACCTGTGAGAGTCCTCTGTGTGGAGCACTAAGTGATGGAGAGAGACATGTTGATGGCACTGAGAATACCATTGTGTGTTGTGATCAGTTCCATGTGTGCATGTATGAACTGCTGTGCCTTTGCTAGGAGAGTGAGTTACAACAATGCCATGAGACAAAATCATAGAATGGTAGGAGTTGAAAGTGACCTCTGGAGAAGGACCTGGGAGTCGTGGTGGACACCAAGCCACCCACAGGACAGCAATGTGCCTTTGTGACCAAGAAGGCCAGTGGGATCCTGAGGCCCATTAAGAGAAGGTGTCCAGAAGACCAAGGGAGGTTCTCCTCTCTCTCTACTCTGCCCTGGTGAGACCTCACCTGGAATTTCATGTTCAGTTTTGGGCTCCCCAGTTCAGCAGGGACAGGGATCTACTTGAAAGAGTCCAATGGAGGGCTGCAAAGATGATTAAGGGGCTAGAGCACTGCCCTGTAAGGAGAAGCTGAGGGACCTGGGGCTTTTTGGTCTGATGAAGAGAAGACTGAGAGGGGATCTAATAAATGTTTATAAATATCTGAGGGTTGGGTGTCAAGAGGGAGGAGACAAACTTCTCAGCTGCACCCTGTGATAGGACAAGGGGCAATGTGTAAAACTACAGCCCAAAGAGTTCCACCTCAACATGAGGAAGAACATCTTTGCTGTAAGGGTCACAGAGCATTGGCACAGGCTGCCCAGAGAGGTTGTGGAGTCTCCTTCTCTGGAGACTTTCAAGGCCTGTCTGGATGTGTTCCTGTGTGACCTGTGCTAGATTGTATGGTCCTGGTCTGGCAGGGGGGTTGGACTTGAAGATCTCTGGAGGTCCCTTCCAACCCCTAACATCCTGTGATCTAGTACAACTCCTATCCTAACACAGGGACATGTAGTTCTATACCCACTTCTCTCTAAAACCTTCTTACACTTCATTTTTCATGTAATTACCATCCATTTTTACTCTAACACCCTGAAAATTCATGGAAGAAAGGCAAGGACAGAGTAAGAATCAGGGTAATACATAAAAGTTTGAAAAAAATTTATTTTTTTTTTCCATTCATCAAAAAAGCTTAGCCTGATCTTTGTACATTGAAAAGTGATTGTCCTCTCTGAGACAATGGAGTATGGACCAAAGTGTGGGGCTGTTGAGTGAATGCAGTCTGATGTCTTTTGGGGAATCAGTCTGTCACTAAGAGCTGAGAAACCTTCCATTTACAGGTAGCAAGAAGGATGTGTTAAAGTATTTCCTTTACCCTATATTTTTCTTCTGAGTCCTCACCTGCACCATCCTTTTATGCTGGCACAAGTGTTTACATAGCTACTTGATGAACCAGATGGGTGTATCAGTCTGTTTTAAGCAAGGTCATCTGCCCAGCCCTTTACACACCACAGCCATGCAGATGTTTGTGCCAACACCGTGTAATGACAAGGAGTGGGCCTCTGCAGAAACTGTCAGCATCTGATTTTCTTCCTTTTCTGTTACCTTTCACAGAATCATCTAATCAGCCAGGTTGGAAGAGACCTCCAAGCTCATCGAGTCCAACCTGTCCCCCAGCCCTAGACCATGGCACTAAGTGCCCCATCCAGTTTGTTCCTGAACACCTCCAGGGATGGCAACTCCACCACCTCCTGGGCAGCCCATTCCAATGCCAGTCACTCTCTCTGGGAAGAACTTCCTCCTAATATCCAGCCTAGACCTCCCCTGGCACAACCTGCGACTGTGTCCCCTCGTTCTGTTGCTGGTTGCCTGGAAGCAGAGCCCAACCCTACCTGTCCACGACCTCCCTTCAGGTAGCCGCAGAGAGCAATGAGGTCTGCCCTGAGGCTCCTCCAGGCTGCACACCCCCAGCTCCCTCAGCTTCTCCTCACAGGGCTGTGCTCCAGGCCCCTCACCAGCCTTGCTGCCCTTCTCTGGACACGTTCCAGTCCCTCAACATCTCTCTTGAATGGAGGGGCCCAGAAGAGGACACAGGACTCAAGGTGTGGCCTGAGCAGGGCTGAGGACAGAGGCAAAATAACCTCTCTGGTCTCCTGATACAGACCAGGATGCCATTGCTACTAAGCTCTTAAAAGAGCTCCTCATCTAGAAATGTCTAAGTAGGACATTGTAACTTCATCAAAAGATTACTTTTTTAATCATCTGTCAATTTAAATTGTAAAGCTCTTGCAGAAATCATTACGTTTGCTGGTTGTTTCCTTAAATACATTTCAGTGAGAAAGACAAGAGCTGTGAGCATCAGCAAGAGATGCCTTCAAACTGTTTAGGTTTGATTGCATTGCATTATAAAATGCTTCGTTACTAGTTTCACCTCTCAAAGGTTTTCAGCTGCTGTTTTATTTAGCTATACCGACTACACTGCCTACAGCTACTCCAGGCAATGATTCCCCCAGTGGCATGCATGAGCTGCCCTGCTCTACTGCAAAAATACATTATGGCTGAATTTGCCCTCAGAGTTTGGAAAGATCTAAAGTCTTTGGAGACTAAAAATGTGGGTTTTTCCTTTGTTTTAGCTGGCAGTATGAGCCTCTGGCATTTTTAATGCAAGTCATTAGCGTCCACAAGGGTAATGTTAATATGTCTGTGTTTCAATCTCAGGACATTTTCCAGTTGCTTCTGCCACAACAATCTCTGCCATCTCAGTGCTTTGTAAGCCCCTTGTGAATTCAAGTAAGCTTAACCATGCCAGTAAGAATCACTGTAGACTTTGGCTGAAACCAGTTGCTACCTGATTTATTCTTTTTTGCCGTAGTTGGCAGCAAGGTTGAAAGTCATTCAGAGCTACTTGATGGTGGAAAGTGGAAATGAAGAAAATGAGGGATGTGACGTTTAGAAATGTTAAATACAATCAACAGAAAATGAAGAGCATTTTTTTACAACCTTATTTTTTAAAGAATTCTTGTTTCTTTTTAAAAATTGAGAAGCAATCATTTAGTTATAGTCATGCTCACATACAAAAGCCTGGCAACAGTGGTAGCATGGCATCCAGAAATAAAAGCAAACTGAAGGACCAATTGAAGCAGTCAAGAGGAACCAGATGACAGTTCTCGTTGACCAGAGGATGGAATCTGTCAGCAAGTGTAATACCTTGTGGGAAATGCACTAAGTCAACACAGAGAGATCAAGGGCTGACCCTTTCACCCAGTGTGTAAGCAGTGAGTGTGAGTGTGTAGTTTGTTTTGTCAATTGCTGCTTGTTTTCACTGGGAGGAGTGTCAGAAATATTCACCCTACCCTTTTAGGCTGATTTACTGTATTTGCTCCAGTTCCCAGCTCAGGTGTAATCCCAACTCCCACAACTAGGAGAAATGTAATCTAATCAGAGGTAGAGCACAGGAGAGGAAAACAGGTCTGAATGCAAAGACAACCAAGCAAAGCTAAAACCATAAACAATTTGGCAAGTGTTGCTTTTTTTAGGCATCTAATGTGATTTTAGGGAAAATGAAGTAGTACAATGCCAAGTCAATCTTGCCTGGGGTTAGATCGCATGGTTTCACAGCCACCACTGCCTCTCTTCACTGTGTGATTATATAAAAGGACTGGAGACTTCAGAAACATGTTTTCTGTCTTACTTTTGTTCTGATTCATTTTTTTTCCTTCTCGTCTTTAAAATAAAAACTCTGCAGGGAATTATTCTGTCCTGCTCCAAGCAGAGACTGTCCCTCTGGCGCAGGTTGCTGCCCATTCCTGCTGCCAGCGTCAGACGTGGGTCCTTGAGAAAAGAGTGAGAAGAATCATCTGTGCAGGTGTACCCATATGTACGTCTGCCATCTTGTACCCAGCCTGGTGGTAGTTTAGAGTGAGAGCTTGAACAGAAGGGATAATCCCAGATCACATTATAATTACTACCGCCTGGCTGATTCGATGCTTTATAGAATAGAATCCCTTGCTCATGAAGTGTATGAAGAATCCCAGAAGGGTTGTGGTTTGGATAAAGCTGCTTCCAGTCTTCAGACCTGCAGATAATGAGATCATGATGTATCAGTTAAGAAAAAATTCAGTCCTGTGCATCTACTTATTTGTACATTTATACTACAATTATGTTTCTAAACTCAGACTTCTTGAGATCATAGTTTCTAAATTCGGATTCTTATTCTGGTCTGGAGCAACACATTTTCTGTTGGATTTCTAACTTTCTGTGCTGGTTTGAGCTAATTGGAATATTTTAATAGAGAAAAATTATACTATAGGCTGTGAAGGTAAAACAATGGTGATGTCTACTTCACTCATAGGCTGGCTGAGATGTTTACAAAAGAGATAAGGGTGTCTTGAGCTGGCAGTCTAGGGCACGGGGCAAGAGGCTTCTTGGGCTCTCTAGCAGCTCTGACTTCTCCTCTCTGCTGAATAACTTCACTAACCACTTTTCTTCTAATCCTCCCCAGCCGATCCTCCTTGCGCGTAAGGCAAACCTTGGGGTAAGGTGTGGGGGTGGGGAGAAGGTGGAAGGGTGGTTGGGAGCCCCTCCTGGGGACTCTGATTTCTGGGAGGGGAGATGTGTGTCTGTATTACCTTTGCCTTGTCTATTTCTGTAACTATTCCTGTCTATAGTGTATATCTCTGCTTGTACATTGTGCTGAGCTGTAAATAGAGCTTCCTCTCTTAACTTCCAGCCTGGCTGAGTTCTAGTCTGGGTCATTCTACAAGTGTGGGGGGCAGGGAACTCCCAAACGGTCACACTTTCATTCATAATAATGACCATTTTCTGTTGTTTCTGTGTGTTAAAGTAGCAGGTACTCTGATCCAGGTAGGACTTTACAGAAACTTTATTACTTTATTACTCTGAATGTTGGTAATAGTTTATATTGTTTACTGGTCTGACCTCTTTGCACCTTGATGTACCAGGAACTAAAACCTTGAATATCAATTTCAACTTAGATTAAACTGCAGCTGTTCTGGGCTTGTGCAGAAGTAGGAGTGGTAAGGGTGGGCAATGCAACTGACTGAAAAAGCAGAGTCCAAGTGCTGGCTAGTTCAAGGTACCCTAAATGTCAACATGTGAGAAGAAGGGTAGACTCTTATTTTGTACAGGCAGAGGTTGAATTGGTTTATGGGAACTGTAGCAGTAAATTTATTGTCATTAGAATGAAAATGCAGAGCTTCATGACTGAAGTTGCAAAGTGAATGGATGGCAACGCTAAGCACACTTTGATTTTCAGTCCCACATACCAGAGCACATCTTGCCTCTTTTTATTTGATTTGAACGTGACTGGAATGAGCAAGTGACAGCCTCCTTGTGCTTTGAAAGCTTTTTGAAGATGCTCCTTTTATAATGTGAACTTGATGGAATTCACAGGCAAGTACTAGACTTAAAAACTGGTGAGCAGTGTCTTGTATTTCTCCTTAGCTGAAAGTTGTACATCAAAAGCAAACCCATACTTTGTAAGCTTTGTACATGTTTTACTGACAAGAAGAGGCAAGGATAACTATGGGCCTGTGTTCATGCAACACATATTAGTATGACGTGAACATTCAGTGCATCTACATCTTAACAGATGCTGAGCATCTCTAATGTGTTTTCAACTTAATTTATTACTGTTTATTAAAAATATCTGAGGATGTCATACTATTTTGTGTTTAATAGCCAATATTTCTTTATGTTGTTAAAAAGATAGCACTCAATTTTATATAAATTCAATGCAAATTGTTTGAGAATAGAGAACAATCAATATGCCTTTTACATAAATTCAATAGAAATTGCCCAAGAATAATAGCTACAAGAGGTTCTGTTTTGCATATCTATCATTCTTCCAGTTGGCTGCTCTAAGAGCACTTTACAAACAATAATAAATTTAGCTTTATAACACCCTGCTGATGTGAATAAATATTATGAATGCTTTTCAAAGTATGAAAACTGAGGCATCAGGATATTAAAGCAAAATGCCTCAAAGGTAGCTACTGGCATTACTTTGGGATGCTTCCATTTACTTTCAGGGCAATAAAGTGACACTGTCATCAAACACTACATTATCGAATTGGTGAATGTGTAAGGAAAGTTTTATGGTGCTGTCATCACTTTTTCACTGAAGATGAGTAGTAGTCTAGGAGGATGTTCAGTATTTCTAAGAAAATAACTTCAGATTAGCTGGAAAGGGCTGCTGTGAAAACAGCAGACATTTTGCATTTAATGTACTGCATGAAATATTATGACTCCTGTAATTTGTAATAATGTGCAATTGTTTCTAAAATTCATGATGAACATTTTATGGTTTGGGGATAAATCCATCACAATTTCCTAGACATGCATTTGAAAATGTTGATCTTAAATGAGCAGCAAAGTATTTTTAAACGCCGATTTTCTTATACCTCCAACACAATATTACAGACAGAAAGGCGTAGAAAATTTCCCCCTGTCCTGGTTAGGGCATAAATCCTGCCAGGCTGGTTCAACCCTTGCTCTCCTCCTCCTGTTGCAGGTCCAGGAGTTGAGTAGGATGGAGCAGTAAAGCCTTGAGGGCTAGGAGCTTAGCACCACGTGGCAGGTGTTTTGTGCTGCCCCTCAACGTGCCTGTGTGGTCAAGGGAGGCACGAAGCTTTGAATTCATTGGCCAGAACAACGATGCCAGTGTCTATTGGCCAGTTTCACTTTCCAGAGTATGTATTTAATGGGGGATGATTTAGAACCTGTGCCTTTCTGCACTGACCCTCCACTGGCAGCAGTACCCCATTTGCGGCTGGTTGACTGGCAATCGTGGCAGCCACGTGTTTGCAGCTTGCACTAGTAAGCAGCAACTCAGTTCTTCTCTCCTTCTCTCTGCCTGGAATATTTTGTATTTTACCCTGGGATCATTGTCGTGAGTTTTGGAAGTGTCTTTGTACAGCAAACTTACTCAGGGACCAAAACATTGCGAGTACATCTGCAGAGAGTTAATGCTAAAGCTCCATAAGCCTAGTTAGAATTTCTCCTGTTTTCATGTTCCTGTTTTCCAAGTTGTGATTGATTAAAGTGTTTCATTCTGTGTTCGCTTTGTGCAACTACTTCCTGTCAACTGAAAATCTAAAGAATCTCAGGGAATTTCCCCGAGTTTTGGAATATTTTTTAATTAGTATTAATATAGAAATTCATATTCATAATTAATAATGATTATTATGTTCACGACACTCCCCATTGCTGCAGATATTTAGTCTCTCGTTAGTGCAAGAGGCAAAGTCTTATTTCACAAGTAAAAAAGCAAAGGAGAGACAATGCATGAGACAAAAAAATATTTTGCAGTCTCAATGAATAATAAGCAGTAAGAATCACATACTGGGTTCCATTGTAACTGTAGCCCACAGGTGTTACAATTTCATCTAAACTCTGCCACATGGATATGAGAAAGCTAATTAAAACTGATAGGTCTTTAAAATAATGTGAAGTTGCTTTGGCTTTAAACAGTTGATATATTTATGATTAGATTATAGCAGCTGTCTTGATTTTTTTGCTTCTGCTCCAGCGAGCTCTGGAAGAAAGTTGTGATGGAGTTTGACAGTGCAATTATTTATAGCAAAATATCTGGGATGAACTACGGAAAGTATAAGAATTTATATTAAAATTGGCCAGGCCCTTAGTGAAATTATCTGTTGCATAGTACACATCAGTATAAAATTTACACCTTCTTTATCACAGTATCACCAAGGTTGGAAGACACCTCAAAGATCATCAAGTCCAACCTGTTACCACACACCTCAAGACCATGACACCAAGTGCCACATCCAAACCTGCCTTGAACACCTCCTGGGACAGTGACTCCACCACCTCCCTGGGCAGCCCATTCCAGTAGGGAATGACTCTCTCAGTGAAGAACTTTCTCCTCACCTCGAGCCCAAACTTCCCCTGGCACAGCTTGAGACTGTGTCCTCTTGTTCTGGTGCTGGTTGCCTGAGAGAAGAAAGCAACCTCCTCCTGGCCACAACCACCCTTCAGGTAGTTGTAGACAGCAATAAGGTCTCCCCTGAGCCTCCTCCTCACCAGGCTAAACAATCCCAGCTCCCTCAGCCTCTCCT
>VWYK01036992.1:0-14051 GCA_013399775.1 Semnornis frantzii | reverse complement strand
GATGTTGAGCTACTGGAACGTGTCCAGAGAAGGGCACCAAGTCTGGTGAAGGGCCTGGAGCACAGCCCTGTAAGGAGAGGCTGAGGGAGCTGGGGGTGTGTAGCCTGCAGAAGAGGAGGCTCTGGGTAGACCTCATTGCTGCCTACAACTACCAGAAAGGAGATTGTAGACAGATAGGGGTTGGTGTCTTCTTCCAAGCAACCAGCAACAGAACGAGGGGACACAGTCTCAAGCTGTGCCAGGGGAGGTCTAGGCTGGGTGTTAGGAGGAAGTTCTTGACAGAGAAAGTGATTGGCATTGGAACGGGCTGCCCAGGGAGGGGGTGGAGTCCCCATCCCTGGAAGTGTTCAAGAAAAGCCTGGATGGGGCATTTAGTGCCATGGTCTAATTGATTGGCTAGGGCTGGGTGATAGGTTGGACTGGATGATCTTGGAGGTCTCTTCGAACCTAGTTGATTCTATGATTCTATGCCGAAAGACTGTTGCAAGTCTGGACTAAAACAGCTTTCTCATATTATCTGCTACAAACAACAATGAAGATCCTTGAGAAAGGTTGGTGATGAGTTGCCAGCAGCCATGGCTACCCTCTGCATGCTCATACAGCAGCTTATTGCCTTGTGGAAATACATGATTTCTTGCTGGTTTTCTGGGTTCTTTGTGGGGGTGTCAATTCCCCCTCTATTCAAACAAACAAATGAACAACAACAACAAAAAAAACCACCAGCAGAAACAAAGACATTATAGTCTTGACTCTGCCATGCTATGTCTCTCTCTGCACAACAGAAGGCCCTCTGCTGAGTATTCCTGAAGGCAGATGCTTTGAGCATTATTCACAGCAGAAAAAAAGAGCAGCAGTGCAGTTACTTCACAGTATGGGCAGATGTTAGCAATTAATGCAGTGCAAAAAACATTAGCAGTGTCCACTTAGGGGCTAAAGAGCAAGAACTGCACTAGCCTTCAGAGTCATATATGAAAGGCAAGGCACAGACTGGATGATGAGTTACTTAGAGGAATGAATGCTATCTGAGATAATGAATTTACAAGCTCAGCCAGTGTCGCCAAGCTGAAGAGGCTCACACCAGCTGAGAACACCGCATACTAACAAGAAAACAATAGGAGGTTTACCTACTGATACAACCCCATATCATATATATGCTGTGGTATATATATCATAGCGTATAACCCCAGCTTTGGTGCTTGAATTCGACAAGAAATAGGCCAACCACCATCTCCACTAGCAGCTCCACCTTCTCAGTATCAGTTATTTCTGGACACTCCCAGAAACACCTGTGCTACCAGAGTTACAGGGTGTCAGTGTAACTGTGTGAGAGAAAGGAGAGCTGTCTTAGTAACTGTGTTCTCCAGCATGAAGATATGTTGCACTATTTTTTTATTTTTTTCAAACAAACCAACCAAAAAAGCAAAATTAAAAGACTTCACTCCTTTGGTTTATTTTTGTAATAGAAGTGGTAGCAGGAACTGCTTTTTTCAGTAGCTAAGAGTGAAGTCCGTGATTACGACAATCAATGTAAGAAGTGTTTCTGCTTTATTACCTAAGAGAAGTCTGCATTTCTACTGCAGGGTAGCTACAGACTGGATACTCATCCTTTAAATCCCTAATTGTTAGAGGTGTCTGCAGCATGCAGTGTGGCAACCCATCCTACACCATCAAATACCTTTTCTATAATAATTACAAGTTCTTTTGCAGCTCTTTTTATTATTTATTTCCCATATATTCTATATAATTTGTCTTGGATCATCAGGAACTGAGTAATGTGTGAAACAGGTTAAACAAAAAGGGGAGATTTTCAGATGTACCGAGCTTACTAGGAAGGCCAACTGATGTCTTATTTAGTCTGTTAAGAAAACATTTTCCTGGGCTTCTCGAACCCCAGCCTAGACAACTGAAATTATTATTAAATATAATACAAAGAGGAGCCTTCTTCAGTCTGTTAAGACTGCAAGATATGGCTAATTGTTAAAGCAATTCATTAGGAGATGTTGATCCTGCAGAAATATTTTCTATTAACCATTCCAGTGATTTTTATATTCTAATTTTAAACACTACATTTTTTCCCCAAGAAGGGAAAAGCCTCAATCATGCTTCTCATGTTGATGCCAAAAATGGAGACAAGATATCCATTATCTATTGTTTATGTTAAATCAACCTTGTCTAGTCTAAACTAGTTGAGGAGATGTAAGTAAGGGTAGGTAGTTAATCATGAAGTAAAACAACAGTGTTATACAACTAATCTATAAATCAGCCAAAAGAGTTCCATAGAAGGAAGAAGAGGAACAGGCTGACCTGCAAACATCTGTAGTATTGGAGACAACGACCACCTGGAACCACCACAACCACCTCTGAAAATGAAAAGAATGTGCACAAGGAGGAGGATATTTTCGTAAGGTGATCCCTGGAAGTGCTTTGTCTAGAATAGGAGACCCAATGAATACATAACATTTTGATCTAAATAACCAGAAGCTTGATGCTTTCTCACTGTGCCCATAGGCAGAGCTATCCCCATGCATCCTGGTACCAGAACAAAGAATGCCTGCTCTTTAATGCTACATTCCCGATTTTCAGTGACGATGTCTACTGCTAAAAGTTTTGAAAGGTAGAAAATAGAAAAGAGCAGAAAATTTTTCTTTCTTCACACAGCATCCAAGATATTTTCACATTCAGTCAATGGCAGCATCCTCTAAAGTGAAAAAATTAAGGCAGAGAGATTTACTGGTATGATTCAGTAGAGCTGCTTTTCTCAGATGGTCACAGAAACAAGCCCCACAATCTGAGCTTGGCTTGCATAGCTCCCAGCACTTCTCTGGTCTGCGGAAAACAAATTATTCCATAATAATGTACAAAGGCATTGCAAGCTTGAAATATAAACAATATCTGTGAAACTATAGGGTTTGGGACCAGGCCTTTCCAAACAATAATGGAAGAAACATGATTTAATTCTCTGCAGAAAATTCATATGCCAGACTAGCGTCACCTAAGGACATAAATTGAAGGAATATTCTCTGTCTGCAAGCTTAGATCTGTAATCTCAGTTGAGTACTGCCAAAATCTGAATAAGAACAAAATGTTACAGATCAATACCATCAGAAACTTAAAAAAGAAAGAAAAAAAACACAACACCAACCTGGGGGGAAAAAAAAAAGAAACAACCCGAAAAACCCCTAAAACCCCTTCTGATGCCACTCTTTTGAACAAATAGGACAGCAATGACCCTGACAAAGGACAAGATATTTCTAGAGATATTTCTAGGAAGTCACCAGGTTCCAAGCATTCTAATGATACTTTATTAAAAGGTAGAATATATCTTTTCCTGGAAAAAAAAAAAAAAAAAAAGTACCTAAAGAAAATCTGAAGGACTCATGAAATATTGGGCAAATGAAAGATGCCACATGCAGGAGGGCTGGCGCAAAATGTTACAGTGAAGATGACAGCCAAACTTCTGGTTTTACTGTCTGTAAAGGGATTGTGGCTCTACCAGATGGCTGACCTAGTCTCAAATGATGGAAAGCTCTCCCTGCAGACTGCTTCTCCATGCAGTTCAGGTGTGGGGTGTAGGGTGTGAAATCAAGCACTGTATCTAGTCTGGTTTCATTTGCAACCCTTACCAAACAACTGCTTCTTCACTTACCTAATTATTACTGTTTTCTTCTGTTACGTTTGCTAATTACATAAGCGTAAGGTGCAGCTCTTCAGCCACAAACCCAAACAACAGAAAAAGAAGTTTAATTATTCAACAGAATTTTTCAGCCAGTCTTTCATTATCACAATCATTTACAAGAGCAAAACCAGACTGAGGCTGCATTATGGACAAAGTTTGCAGTACCACAGGCAACTCCCTCCACTTTGAGCTAACCAAGCAGTCAGTCAAGGAAACAGCTTCTCAAATAATCAATATATTTACAATAGAAAAATAACGTTTGGGTGAATTCAGAGACTGTTGTCGTCAGGACCGTCTTAATCACTATGAAATTAATGCACAGCTCAGTGTCTCCAGAAGCCCATTCCAACCATTCCCAACCATCAACGAGCCTTTGAACTGTACTAGGTATTAGGCTATACGACAAAATGCTCATTTCCATGAACACAAAGGAGCACAGAGGAAATCTCAATGACCTGGTAACAGAGAGGAGCCCCGTCACAAGAACCAGAGAGACATTTAGCAACAGTGAGAGGCAGAGTACCGCTTACAGGAGTATAAAACTCATTAGGGGACAGAGGGGAAGAGCTAATTTGGGGATTGTACAGGTTTTGTAATGAGATAGTTAGCAGAGGGACTGCAGGTGGAAGAAGGGAGGGGACAAGAGGGTTCGGAGAGAAAACACGCTTGGTACAAAAGAGGTAGAAGACGGGAAGAAGCATCCAGTCACAGGCAAGCAGGGATGGCCAGGATTAATGTAGCATCTTATCACCCTGTCCTCCACCACAGCTGCAGCAGCAACTGCAGCAAACAAAGGTGTAGGTGTCAGTGTGCCATCAGTAGCGAGTATCAAGCAGGACAGCCAGTAAGGAAGGTAAGGCACCAGGGTGCACAGGTGTGCCCTTCTGAAATGCAGAGGTGCCAGCTACCATGAGGACAGGAGATCTGGACCAAATGCTAGAGAGACCACTGGGT
This sequence comes from Semnornis frantzii, assembly GCA_013399775.1. NCBI lineage: Eukaryota > Metazoa > Chordata > Aves > Piciformes > Ramphastidae > Semnornis > Semnornis frantzii. The sequence goes on along the minus strand of VWYK01036992.1, from coordinate 9,421 downwards.
CAACTGAGAGACACATTTGCGTGTAGGGCAATAAATAAATTTTCTTACATGAGGCAGATGGAGAGTATATGACCCAATGGCCATTTACAGGGCAGAATGAGTGTCTTAAGACTGTCAACTGGATGGTTCCACATTGAATATAAATATGTAATTCCCACTAGCAGACCTTCATCTTGATCAGCCAGAAATGGGAACAAGATCATGCTTTTGGTGCTGTTCGGTTTCATATGAGCAATGAGCATTGCTATCTCTGGTCATCTGTGGAACTTGCTGAGTTTGTATGTGTGAGTACATTGCTTACATGTGTTTGTGCACACGCCTCTTCGAAATACATGCTCAGCCCCACAGCTAGATGAGCCAGTGGGCATGAAGCTATTGCACAGCTGGCCTTAGGAACCCCTAGCAATCGCTTTAGCAATACTGTGTCTTGTATACAGAAAGCTCAGGCGAGATTTAGTGATGTTGACAAACTAACTGGTTGCCTTGGAATTTATTTGTGTAGAACAGCAGTTGGCTTGTTCAAGGTTTTTGGTTCCAATGCTACTAAAACTTCTACATGTAAACAGTAGCTGGAAGCTACTGTGGAGCATCAGCAAGGGGAGTAAAGTTGTCAGCAAATCTTTCCCAAGCTGGACAAACAAGGGAGGTTTTATCAGATCTTTTAATAAGGAATTCAGGTTCCATCTTGGTTTCTCCGAAAGGAAAAATCAGGGGTGTCGAATGCCATTACGGTGCTTCAAAAGATCTCAACTAATAGCTGACATAGAAGCTTTTAAATTCAGTCTGAGATTCTGCAAAATACCAAGCAAGAATTCATAGCTGAATATGAAATGTGAGTCCAGTGTACTAGAAACACAGCTGTGAAGCAATGCCAAAGGGAATCTGGACAACCAGCAGACAACTTGACCATAATCAACCACAGCAGCCCTGTGAAATACAACTGTGTCCATTCCTGACAGATCAATGAGTGCATGTAAACTAATAATTTCCTTCTATCTACATTAACTGTAGAAAAATAGAAACCTCTCTTACAGACCAGCAATCCAAAAAAATTGATGGTGGTTAGTGAAGGCTTGGAGGAAGATAAAAGAGAACTGCAATGCCATTACAAATACACATCTAATCTTCTGTGTGTGCCTTACTTATAGCACAACATGCTAGGAAAGCAAGAAAGAAACCATTACTGATTGCAACAAATCTCCAGTCACGGCTCTCATGCTTTTTCTTTGTTGGGAATCCCCCCTCATACACAAACTTGGTTTGCTATCACATAGCTGCCAAGTATTTCCCTTCGTGGTCTAATACCAGGCTTGCTACTACTGTGTGCAGCATTCTCATCTAGTGAAAAAGAGGAGATTCAAACAGATTTTATCCAAACTTTTGCGGATAATGAGCATGGACTCCTCTATCTGCATGATAAGAGGTACTCCTGTGCAATTCTAACAGTGAATATGATGCTGCAAGCACATTTCTCATTTAAAGAATTAGTGTCCTTGGGATCAATAAAAAAGAATATGTAAGATGCCATGCAAGAATATGTAAGATGCCATGCAAGAATATGTAAGATGCCATGCAAGAATATGTAAGATGCCATGCAAAGAAACTCCAACACAACAAGAGAACTATTAGGGAAAGAAAAAAACACCAACAAGAAGAAACGCTCAAGCTAAACAGCAACAACCACCAAACTAAACACAACAACAATAAAATATGCAACCAAAACCCCCCAACTGGGAAGTGTCATCCTTGAGATGACAATTACCACACAGAACAGTATTCAACAAGAATTCTCACGTTGAAACCCAAGTCCACAGACTTAATATGGTTCCAGAAAACTTTTTCAGGATTTACCACTTCAGGTTGCATTACCTGCTAAGTTTTCTGACATTTGGTTGACCAAAACATGTTGCCAGTTCGGAAGATGGTCTGGTAGACAATACTGACCCTGACACATGGGCTGAGCTGCAAGCAAGTGCTGGCACAGCTAACCCAGGAACAAGCACATTTAAAGCACATTTCATAAATGAGTTGTAGAAAATTGTTATCACGTAGCACTTCAGAAAGTAGATCTCGGTGGCTCCATCTATGCTCACTTTGACCTGTCCATGTTGCTTTTGTACTCTGCCAAATTCAGGTGCTGAAAGCAACTTAACCACAGAAACTGGGGACACCAGCAGAAGCAATTTAATTGCAGGAACTGGAGACACCAGCACCGCAGATATTGACCTGTCTCCTTTGAGGAGTTTTACAGATCATGCTGGGCTTCCTGCCACAAACACCCAAGCAAGTTTCAAATTAAATTAGATTTAGACGGGTGTATAAAACCATCCCTTCTCTGTCCTGATCTCACTTGTGAAGCTATACCCCATGCTAACCATGGACGCCAGGCCTGCATTGCTACAAGTGCTCAATGAGTAACTCAGAAGTGCCACCAAGCACCTTCCCCAGCAGACCTTCTGCTTAATATGAAAGAAAAGATTCCCAGTCCATGTCCTCTAAAGTTATGCAAGAATTGAGGACACTGATCACGCACACACACTGCTGAATAGCAGGAGATTTTGAGCAGCACTATTTTTGCCTGTAGACAAGCTTGAGTGTAAGAGCAGATAACAGTGACATTTTTCAGAGGGTCAACCCTGCAGCGCCAGTGCAGATCTGAATTTGGGAGGCGCAGGGAGAGGATAAAATTAACAAGAGTTGCATTCAAGTTGCAGAATCGTTGTTTTGGGAGACTCACAAATCACACCAACAAATATTCAACTTCCCTGCTCTAGCTTCATGTCCAGTAGTGACATTGATGAGAACAAACCAGCATTTAGAACCCTGCTTTAAGCTGAAGGAAGAAGAGATGCTGAACTGGTTATCTGAGGTCTGCTGGAAGCTATTTTGCTCTGGGCAGAATGATAAGCCACAGTAATATGCCCCAACATTTTAAAGGCATAATTTAATTGAAAATGTATTCCCTCAGGGGAAAGAAAAAAATAGAAAGCTCAAAATGAGATTTACTTGACCAGACATTATGGTGGCTCTTATGGTGATTAAAGAGTCTGAGATAAACTGTGACTGGAACATACATTGGCATTAAACCCTTCAGCCAAAGAAACAAACACATCATTAACAAGCAATAACTTGGAGAGATGGATAATAATTACAGGCAGAATAAACTGAGATCTAAACAACAGGTCAAAGTGGGAATTCCACAGCCATAACAAGTATTTTGTGTTTTGCATGGCAGTGGTCTCACACTATTGGTAAGATGTGAGGAGTGAATTTACAGATTTTCTCTAATGAAGGTTTTATGTAGAGGACAGTCATAAGGCATGTGAGTCACTGAAAGCCTCAAACCAGTGTATCACACCTTCATAAATCTATTACTTGTGGCACCTCACAGAACACAAATATTCTTAAGTGTCCCCAAAAGTGAGTCAGTCTCAGTGTGCTGGAAATAAATAGGTCTAGGATGAAACTGAACTCATTTTCCCAGTGACTTAGCCCTGGAATAATTCACCCCAGCCTTCAGCAGTGGGAGCACTTCTGTATTTCTTTGGGCTGTCAAGGGAAAGAACATTAGTTCTGTTTCTGTGCAGCTACATAAATGCTTCTGATCACTGCACATCAAAGCTAAGCCCTCTTTGCATGCAGTGGGTTAAGCTTGTAGGTTGGCTGTTGATTATTCCCCTTTCACTGGCCCTATCAGCTCACAACATGCTCATTCTACCTGCACACAGAGCCTCAGCAGCACTGGTGCTTTCTTCTGTGCCATGCCCCACGCTGATCAGGGAACCTGAATGGACAAGGGGCCAAACACAGGTGAAGCATCAGGCCTGCTTGTCCTGGTGCTGCTGCTACCAAGCTTGATGCCAGCTGGGTCACACCTAGGTTTTGGTCACAGATATTTCAATGTTCTGACAATGTTTGTAAGAATATATAGCTAATATGAGAAAAACAAGGAACGGTTTTTTTTTTTACTTGGAAAAAATCTCTGGCATGTTCAACTTTCACAGAAAAGGTGTCATGAGCAAAGGGCCCCCTTTGTGCAGGAAAGGAACACTTTTTGCCACATATGAGCAAGGATGGTAGACACTGGATGTAAAGCTCAGAGATTCTGAGAGATTTTGCCATGCTTCGTTCATACTTCAGCTATCATTTCAGCAGTTCCAGAGAGCAGGGCCATAAAGATAAATTCACATTAAACAAAACTGTAGTGACCCTTAATGTGAGTTGCCTTGGGACTCCTAGGCCTTGAAGAAGATACCAGAAGTTTAATTGGAAAATAGCCTTCAGCTGGGAAATCTGCCTCTTGCCAAACTTCTGATGGACCACAAAGGCAATGAGGAAATTATATGACCTTGAAACAGCACAGTTCACATGCAGTTATATTTTTTTCAATGTTAGAAGCTTATGCAGAGTACAATCCAGTCTCTCCCAAGACCTAGCCATAAGCAAACTGTATTGAGTTTAGCATGGGGTATAGCTTGGGTAGTTACCAGCTTCACAAGTGAGATCAGGCCAAAGAACGGATGGTTTTGTACATGTATCTAAATCTATTTTGAAACTTGCTTGGGTGTTTGTGGCAGGAAGCCCAGCATGATCTGTAAAACTCCTCAAAGGAGACAGGTCAATATCTGGGGTGCTGGTATCTCCAGTTCCTGGAGTTGTCCAGGGAGGTTGTGGCTGCTCCCTCCCTGGAGGTGTTCAAGGCCAGGTTGGATGAGGCTTTGAATGACCTGTACTAGTGGGAGGTGTCCCTGCCTATAGCAGAGGGTTGGAACTGGCTGAGCTTTGAGTTCCCTTCGAAACTTACCATTCTATGAGTCTACCCTTAGATCAGATTTTGAGTGTGCTCTTCTCTCACCACTCTCAAGAGTCCCCCATCAGTCCTTAGCACACTCCTTTTGCTCACAATACTAACAGAGGACCTACCACGCAAATCATCTGGAGGATCACTGTGTATATTACAGGCCAAGGCTAAGACACAAAATGTGATTTGCAGGTCAGGTCACAAGACAGCCGTGATACACACACCCTATATGACTTGGAAGTGTTCAGACATGACAGTTTACAAGACGACAACTTCGCAGACTTACATCTTTCATCAGGAAGACCTTTTTCACTGGATGTCTGTAGAGCTGATTTATTTTTCTCCACAGAAAGCTTTTCTGTTTTATACCCACCAAACCAAAACACCGTGCCAAAAGAGCATTTAGGTTCACCAGTTGAGCTCTGAGCATCAAGGGCACTGCCAGCAGCCACGCTGCTGCTCTCTTGAGGCCTACGTCAAAACAGTATCATAGCATCAGGCACTGACTTATCTTTTTTTTGTTTTGGGTTCTTTTTCTAAGCATCCCAGCAAGCCTACGAGTGAAATAGACATCACCATTGTTTCCTTTACAGCCTATAGTATAATTTTCTCTATTAAAATATTCCAATTAGCTCAAACCAGCACAATCTGTCAAGAACTTCCCCCTAATCTCCAGCCTATCCCTCCCCTGGCACAGCTTGAGACTGTGTCCCCTTGCTCTGTTGCTGGTTGCTTGAGAGAAGAGACTAACCCCCCCTGGCTACTACCTCCCTTCAGGCCATTGTAGACAGCAATGAGGTCTGCCCTGAGCCTCCTCTTCTCCAGGCTGCACACCCCCAGTATCATGCCTGCGTGCTCAGGCCACGCACCAGTTCAGTGAAGAGGCAAAGCTAAGCATCTCCAGCAAGCACTACATCCAACAAGCTACAGCAATTCCACACCACAGCTGGCTCTCTCCTGGCCAGCTTACAGGGAGCACTGAGCAAGCCCAGGATGCAGAATACTGTGTGGACATACTTCATGCCTGCAAAGCCATCCTAAGTGTTGTGCCTTTAGTCAAGGAAGCTTTACTTGGTACTGCCAAGAGCCTGCAGCAGTCCCTCCTTTATTTGTTGCTGCTTTCTATTAAAAAAGTGATTTTTTTTCCCCCTCTGTTAAGTGTAGAAGGGAATGTTTGGTACAAAAGACTAGTTGCTTTCATGTGGCTTGACTCATGTTACAGGCACCCAATAACATTGCCCAGCTAAATGAGAAACAAAATAAAACCTGGGATTGAGTTAAACTTCTGATTACCAAAGATTTTTGAAACTAAACATGGAATTTGGGGGTTGAGGTCTGAAATTTTGGGGCTGCAAAAGGTTAAATAAGCCCCACTCAAAATTAATTAAGACCTTCTGTTTAAGGTATTTCAGATCGTACCCAGCAAATCTACTTAACATCCAAGGAAATGTGTTTAGGCACAACTGAATTTTTGTCACCAGAGGAAGCAGCAATTTCCACTGAAACACAATTTAGCAAAACACAAGTTGCAATGAAAAAAAAATTATAATACAGTAAGAACAGTCAATATTGGCTTCATTTTCTTTCATATGCAGGATATAAAAATAGTTGCTGATTTATATACTAAGTACTAGCAGGTAACAGCAGCCGTCCTGCCATCCCAGGGGACACTGGATTGGGAATCAGCCTCCCATCTACACCATAGTAATTCAAGAACATTTAGGAATATGTAATCCTCATAGATTGCATCCATTGTGTAAACTAATTAAATGTGTAAACAATAAGAAATTGTACCAGTGGGCTTGACAAAAAAGGAAGTTAAGAAGAGCAAAGTGGTTTCAACTAACTCTGGGGCCAGTTTGTCTTGTTGACCGTATCAGACAGCCTAAAGAGCATGGACAAAGAAGTTGTTCAGCTAAAGCCACAGGGAGGAATAGGATGGAGACCCCAAACAAACACCAGGGGACCCACACAGTATATAAGGAGCATGGGTGGAGAAGATTCACCTATGCAAGACTGCACAAACTAACATGAATATGCTAATCACGTAGAAAAATTACCATTATGTGTGAGAGGTGAGCAGATATTCTCTGAATTTCACTGGCTTTGGTACATTTACGTGCAGTGATCTCCCACGTGTCCAGCGCTGAGATAAAGAGACGCCTGAGTCATCACACTTCATTGCTCTCGGGGGGCCTCTTTGCTGTATTTGGTAACACTACCTCCAGAGAGGTATCTGCACAGCTGGCCCAAAAGGCAATTAAGAAGAAGCCAGAGTTCACCTTCTGCCATCCAGACTTTCACACAAACCTACAGCGCTGACCATGGCAGGCTACTGCTCAGCAAGAAACAAGACAGGACAAAAAGCCATCTAGGAGAGAGAACTGGAGACCATTATCTCACAGCAGAGCTCAGGAAAAGACCAGCAGCCTCACGTTGAGCTGAAATGGTCCCAAGGCTGTGATGTGATGTGATTGGAAGGCTCAGGTGGGGCTGTCTGATCAAGGTCCTTAAAGCCCATTAATGACAATTAGGTATTTCCACAGGTTGTTCTTGAGATGAGGAAAGAGCCTGAGCACATAGCCATGGGTCACACAGTATGAGAAAGTGAAGAAGAAACTGAACACAAGATGACTAAGAAACATGCAACAGGGGTCTGGACTGGACCTATGAACTTTTGTAACCTTCCCAGGTGTTGGATCTCATGCATAAAAACCACTAAGAAAAACAAAGTCAAAAATTCTGAGCAAATTCTGAGCATGACATAGGATAGCTTAAGCTTGGAATGAAGACCATTTGGTACTTTATGATTAAAATTTCTTTTTTCCATGCAAGATTTTAATTTCTCTTTTCTTCATACACACTATGCTTTCAAGCACTATCACCAAGAGGTCTCTTTAGCTATTTTCCTTTCCTTGGCATGGCAACAGCTTTTGAAGAATGGTGATTCCAAAGGTCCCTTCTGGGCTCACTTATGCTCATTCAAAGCTACTTTGCTACTCAGCTCACAGCACTACTAAGCAACCAATATGCAAAAATGGAAAAGTTAACAACTCTTTAGGGTTCTTGAGTTGGAAGCATGCAAAAGCATAACTTGATTTTAAAGGTGCCAGGATAAAATATGTTGCTGGTGTTAAAATAGTTAGGGAGGTAGGTAGGTAGATAGAGTGACAAATAAATAAATAAATAAATAAATAAAAAAGTCGTGGAGTTTGTTTCCTTCAGTCAAAATCTGCAAATCCTACTTCCAAGCAACCAATATGCAAAAGACAGATGTTTAGAAAAATTAATGACTCCGTAGGGTTCTTGAGTTGGAGGCATCCAAAAGCATGACCTGCTTTTAAAGGTGCCAGGATAATATATGTTGCTGGTGTTAAAATAAATAGATAGATAGATAGGTAGATAGATAGATAAAACATAAAGTCATGGAGTTTGTTTTCTTCAGTCCAAATCTACAAATCCCACTTCAAAGCAATCAATATATAAAAGATGGATGTTTAGAAAAATTAATGACTCCGTAGGGTTCTTGAGTTGGAGGCATCCAAAAGCATGACTTGCTTCTGAAGGTGCCAGGATAAAATACGTTGCTGGTGTTAAAAAGAAAATTAAAAACTAAACTCATGGAGTTTGTTTCCTTTAGTCCAAATCTGCAAATCCCGTTATGGGCCCTAGCATAACCATGCTTTCAGCAAATACAGTTCTGACAAATTCAGTGGCCTGTAAGGAAGCTGTGAACTCAGGTCAAATTATTGACTGCCCCATTTTTCCTGAACGGAACATTGTCTGCACTGGCCGTATGGCTAACGTGTACACTCATACAGCAGCAATGGCCCCAGGAGCTTGCAGCACAGGAGCTAGTAATCACATTATGTAACACTTTCATAACACGCTCTGCATGTTCACAATTAACCACACAACTATGTGCATGTGCCTACCGTTACGCCGTCTGAACTGTGGTTCTTCATGGAAGACACTGTTCTTGCATCACTGCTCTTTGCCCATGGAATCCAACTCATGAGAGGAATCTTGCTGAGGAGCTGGTTTCAGTGCCCTAGTTCTCACCTTGGATTTCCACGATCTGTGAATTTACCAGCTGGAAAATGACAATCCCGAATAAGAAGCCAATTAAGATGAAAGCGGTGGCTGCAGACTCCTCTAAAACTGTAGCCCCAAACTTTGTGCTTAACTTCATCCAGAGCACCTTCCCACTGACAACCTTCCCCGGCACAGCTGCTGCCGCCTCATGATGGCCAATTACCCCTATTCATCAACGCCAGCAAGAAACCTCTTGTGTTTAACCTTTAAGCATGACCTTTAAAGAGCCATGGTAAGATAAGGCAACCTCGACAATCAGTGGGAACTGGATACCTAAACTGATTACAGAGTTGGAAATCTCTTGGGTTGCTCCTAGCATCATTAGATTATCAGATTTGTTAGAATTTTTACTACATATCTGCATCCTATGGATTTTAAGCCAGAAACATATAGTTAAACATCTTTAGACATCTGTGTTTTGAAGAAAAAAAGGACTTAGTTGGTTCCTTTCCACAACTTATTCTGCAAACAGATCACAAAAATGTTTGATTTTCCTTTCACCAAAGCAACAACAACAAAATAGAA